>CM039591.1:42516483-42600665 GCA_022457205.1 Saccharum spontaneum | reverse complement strand
CCAATAGACCCCGACAAATCAAAGATCATCCATGGTCCAATAGACCCCGACAAATCAAAGATCGGGTAACAACGTGCTCAATTATCGAGCAATCAGAGCACCTACCGAGAGACGTCCTGGTTAGCATGCCAATGAACTATCAACCCTAACATCAAAATCAGGTCCAAACCCCACACTTGATTCTTCAAGTGGCAAGGCAACACTCAGCAAATTCCTCAGGAAGTCTACACTAGGCGATACGGCTCATGCTGCCGCTCTAGTTGGAAAAGGGGAGAACTGGATAGTTTCAGTCCGGGCGTACCTCTCAAACCAGGCAACTCGGGTCGATGATGCGAATTCTGAACGAATCAGCCGTACAACCATAAACTGTCAATTGGTAGACGGTACCTTCTAGCGAAGGTGAAATTAGATTCTTCACAAATGTTTCAAACCAGACCGAGAGCATTAATTTGTTCCTCGATATCCATAGAGAAATTTGTGGGTTCTATATCATTCACAAATACGCTAGACGAAGGAAAGCCTCCCCTTGGGGGCCTTCGATCGGTCCATAGCGTTCAAAAATTTGTTCATTATTGACCGATATGTTCACAAAAGCAAGTTAAGGCCAAGCAAATAAGCCGGATAACGAATAGGCGAAACAGTCAAATTTTCTGGCAAAGCATCATGTCACGATCTGGCGTATCATATCGGGTGTTCCCGACGCCAGCAGAATTTGATAACTTTTGTGAAGAACATGCCGTTAAACATAATCGGTCCACAATCTGTTTTGCTAAGTAAAGCCTTATTCTCCGAAGAAGAACAAGCTGGGTGTCGCTATGATGACCTTAATAGCTCCTTGAAGAGAAGCCTGATATAGCCACATCCCGAGTAGAGCAAAATATCAGCAATACCTTCAGAAGAATCGCGAGGACTATACACAACAAATAAACATAGCCCAACCCAGAGCAAGCTAATTAACAAAGCTAAAACGGGAACTTGCTCTTGAGTATATGCAACATGGACCAGCTACAACACTTTTATGTGTGACATACGCTGATCTACCAATGCTATGCTCTTTAGCACTTTCTCCGCGGACAGATACTTTTTCTCATGAACTGAGTCTTATCTCTCTATTAACAGTAGTTCCCCGAGCATTCTACGCTCGGGGGCTGGGGGTGGGGCTGACCAGTTCAATTTATTTTTTACCGACTAGTCTTGTACTCTTTATTCGGGTAAAAACACTTATACCCAAACAAAGAGGCAGAGGCTATCGTACTACTATTCACTAGTTTGTAAAAATTCTCTATCAAAGCTAAGACCTAGTTTAGCAAAAAAGTATTAGCATACGGTCCACAAGCCGCTCGAGTTTGGCTACCGTAAGACTAATCTTTGCGTTATAAACAGGCTCAAATAGCATAAGAAAGAAGAATTACACAAGACTAAATGTTTTAAGTTGTTGCAGGAACAGGTAAATGTTTACTCCTCTTCCTGCTCCTCTTCATCACTAATTGACAGTTTTAAATTCTCTACAAACGGCTCAAGCGCTGCTCGGCATTCACCGTAAAGCTTATCGGCTTCACCTTGACCAAAATTGTATCCTCGAGACACCTGGCTTACATCAAGATCAGGCAGATAACTTTTGAGAATACCGATGGCATGCCCGGCTGTAGTCAGAGCTCCTTCCACCAGCTTGGCTTCAACATCTATGAGACGCTGTTCAGAGACGTCAAGCTTGCACCGTAGTTCATCAACTTCCTGCTCCAAGGTCGTCTTCTCACTTTCCAGATGCCTGGTGTAGGTAACATGATCTACAAACGTGGCAAGGTTTGAAATAAATCCTACAGTAAAGGTACCAATTTATTTGAAAAAGTCATCTACACACCTTCATTGGCGTCCCGGAGAACTTTGACCTCCTCCTCTAGCTGAGATACCGCAACTTTATAATGCTTGACTTGATCACTGGCCCCTTTCCAAAGGCCATGACAAGTCTTCAGGCTCTCAATAAGCGAAATCATTTGGGAACGGTCATTTCCGGGAGCTATCTCCTCGCTCCCTGGAACCTTAACCTAGCTGGATAACACCAGGTTAGGCCTATCCGGGGTTGGGGCTCCTTCACAAATATGCACATCAAGACGATACTCAGGATAAGAGCAGTGTCACATTATTCAGTTTACTTACAAGTTAAAGGGAACAGAGCACTTTAGTTTTGGTCCCCGCCTACTCGTTGGTTTGCTGATTGTCAGGGGCGGAACCTTTTCCTGAAGAAAAACCTCCCGTGTGCGTTTGATACGATCCCAATGAGAAAATGTCTCGACCAATCGGCCAAAAACAATCATAGTGGATACCTGGTCATGTCCCCTGGGTGAGTCTCTGATTGAGCGCTTGTCACTAGTGCCAGCTTGAGTCGTGTCCTTCTTCGCTCCTTCTCCGGACGGAGGGCTCTTGGATTTGCCTCTAGCCCTTTTTCTCGTGGGAAGGGTGATGGGATCAGGTTCCCCTTGCGACTGGAGTTTTCTCTTCTCCGCCGGGGGGACCGATCGGGCAGCCGCTGCCTTCTTAGGCTTTACAGGGCCCTGACCAGCGTCACCTGCCTTCTTCCAAGACCGAGTCGCCCATGGTTTGGTAGCGGGGGTCCTCTCGGAAGGAGCCTGCTCTTGTGGCAATTTCTCCCCGGTCACCGCCTGCTCCTGTGCCAGCTCGTCCATGGCACCAACGGGCCCTTGGCCCGCAATTTGATGTGCCTCAGCGGAATCTTCATCTTCATTCAAATCAGCGCTCCCCGGGATGACACCAAGCCTGGGAGCAGCCTGAGAAAATGCAGATTTATGAAGTAATCCAACCATTTAAGGAAGATAGCCTGAAGAGGTCTAAGCAACTCACCGCAGGAGGAGGATTCTAGGCGCAGTATGGCGGGGGGACACCTTCCCAGCTGGCTCGCTCAACGCCAAGGATAAACCTCACCCGACGAGCGACCTCCTCTTCTGGCACTTCTAAAAAAGACAGATCAAAGTTAGAGCCCAAACATCAATGGGTCGAGAGCTTTTGATCGAAAATTTGGGTTGAATTACTTAACCTGTGTTCGATTTTCTGTTCAGGTCTGTCAACCCCGAATAGGTGCAAGCTAGATCCCTGCGCTTCAAGGGGATCAGCCTCCACCGCGCAGATGTCTCAGCAACATGAGCAGCGGTCAGTCCTACATCCTAGAGTTCCTGGATACGATCAATGTGACCCTGCATCCTCTCAGTAACAATAGAACCTGAGTATCGTCATCCTATAATCACCCTTGATGATATTCTTCTCTCGGAGATCAATGTAAAACCATTTCTCCTAGAATCCCTTCCAGGAGTACTTGACCGGGAAGACAATATAGTTCTTCTTGGTCTTGAGACTGAACCCGACCGACCCGACAAATAGGTTGTCTTTGTGATACATACCCGAGTAAAAGTAGCGCCACAAACCAAGATAAGGCTCGACACCAAGCCATGCTTCACAAAGGATGGTAAAGACGCTAAGCATTTGCGATGGCATTTGGTAGCATCTGAGCGATCTTAATCTGATAGTGCCTACAGACTCGCTCTAGAAACCTAGAGGACGGCACCCCAAATCCACACTCGCAATGCGCAGTAAAAGTTGTGATTTGGAAGGTGTCGGGGGTTGGATGGCTCTGACCTTGTGTCGCGGTCCACTCGTAACCTTCTGGAAGAAGTCCCCTTTCCCTTAGCGTCTCCAGATTCGCCTCCAGCGTCATCGAGATGGACCAGTATTCATTCAACGGAATGAGCTTCACTGGCACCGATGGCTCCGCCAAGTCCTCGGGCTCCTCCTTCGGTTGAGCCAGAGGCTGGGGCTCCGTCGCGGCAGCGCTCTCGCGTTGAGTAGTGGTGCTATGCTCGGCGGCGTACAAAGGGACTGGAAAAAGAGGAAAGAGTGGAAAGGGTTGGAGGCAGAGTTTGGAAATGCGAAGCGGGGAGATAGGCATAGTGGTTGCCACCCAAGCAAAATTTGGGGTTAAATGGCCGCCTATCGCGCACTATCCCCAAGAAATCGCTCGGCAGCCATAACGTGCGCCTAGATTGCCACGCCAATGGTTATTCACAAGGAAAACTATCTCTTTTTTTCCCTGAATAAAATTGGCCATATAGTGCTCTACGAACACACCATACACCTCTCTAAGAGCAGGTATAATAAAGCCACCTAAGCGGGCTGTGTACCAGTACACGTCAGAAAAATCCTTGCTGGATGAGAGAGAATGAAAGAGAGAGACGCAAGTCGGCGCTTCGCTTACCGTCCGGCTGAGCATGTCCCATGAGATTAAAACGCCTGCTCCTAGCTGATTGTCACCGGAAAACTAGCGTTTTGCTTTGTACCGAGGAATCTTATTCGATGTGCGTCAGCTCTCTGCATGTCATGCACATGCACCCAGCCACACCGATAAAGCCAAGCCATTATACTAGTGAAGACTTTAACACACCTGGCATTATATTCAGCCGGTTGCCGGCTGGGTTACTATCCTTGCTCTAACCCGACTATCATTTGGCACCTGACTAAGTTCAAACGTTGGAATTGTACGAGTGTATTAATCAGGCTAAGTTATCTACGGGACTAACTTTTCGGCTATGACCACGTGTAAAGTGTGACCATGGCGCTGCTCGTGGCAACTCAAACACGGACTGTGTTGGAAAGTGTGGATGGAAACAAATAAACTGATTGATCATACAGGAACTAGTTATTTCATTGATGATTCATGGAACATGGATTTACAAATGATTAACCTAGAACCCTAATCTAAACCAAAAGATGCTGGGCCCCATTGTTGATTGTCACCAAGCTCCTTGGGGGCTGGCTGACGAGATGGGAGTAGCCTAGCCCCTTGGCGGCGAACCGCTGCCTGCGGCTTTGTCCTCCTCGTCTTCCTCCTCCTCCTCATCAGCTTCCTCCCCGATGACTTCCTCCTCGTCGTCGCTGTTGAGGACTACCAGGCCACCATCCTTCGGGATGCCCATGGCCTCGCGATTCAGCTCAACGAAGAGCCTCCTCGCAAACTCCTTGTCACTGCTCGTGTCTGGCCAAGCGGCGACACGAGGAGCAGAGGGCCCAGGGATGTGGGCGGCGCCCGGGACGGAGGGGATGACGGAGGCCCTAGGCGTGACCAAGATGCCCGGAGCAGCGGGAGTAGCAGCAGCACCCGGCAGAGGTGAGTCTTGCGGCTCGTCGTCATCGGAGAGCTCGATCACCACCTCCGGCGCCGTCGGCACTGGCTGGGTCGACTCATCGGCCGATGAGCCAGCCAGGCAGCAACCTCGACTCCAGCTACCCCCTCTGAAGACGCTGGGGCTAGAGCCGCCGACATTATCGCCAGTGGTAGGGTCGTTGCTGAAGCCGGGACTCCGGAGGATTATGGAGAGATTGGAGACAAGGCGCCGATGGCGAAGGCGATGGCGTCTTGACTGACAATGCCGCCGTGGCCGATTACCCCTGCGAGCATGCAAGTAGCATGCATGGCACCTTGTGTGGTCGCTTGCGGTCGGCGGTTTTCTTCCTCATCTTCGTGGCAAGATTTGCGAATGGAGGTTGCAGATTCATCTCGAGCGGGCTTGATTAAATAGGACCAACCCGCCTTCCTCGGAATCTCAACCGCTGTCTCAATTAAAGGAAATTAAATCTCCACCATGCGCACTCATTGGGAACTGAACCGACACAGCGCTTCGCCTGATAGACGACTGCACGTTCTCTGGCTTGCGTGTGCAACGGGACTGACAAGACAACCTGGGTATGGCACTAGATCAAGCTTGTCTCCCAACACCACGCCTCTATGGGACTGCCCAAGATCAGGTCTTAAGTCATGATAGGTAATGATCGGGTACATCGCCAGATCACAGACCGCCCGACTAAGACAACCCCGACTAAAACGTAGGGAAGCGAGTCGCGTGTTGATAGATAAGCTTGGGGGCTTATGTCGATGCCAAACCCCCCGGGTATCCCGACTACCATATTATCGGCAACTGACTCCGGATCACAGACGACCCGAAGGCCTGCGACATGTCTATTAAAGGAAGGATATCTCCGGATGGTGCCAGGACTCCGATCAAGGCACGACTCCTTAGCTTGTAGGGCAAGTTGCTACCGGATATAAATAGCTAGCAATTCCTCTGTTGTAATCATCCAATCTCGTATAGGCATAGCCCCTTTGTAACTTAATCTCGCCGACTCAAAGCAATACAAAATCAGCAACTGGACGTAGGACCCATTACCCGATTCCCGGAGGTGCCGAACCAGTATAAATCTTGTGTCTCTACTATGATTGTTCTTCGCACCAAGCAGGGTTCACCAAGATCCAAATATCTGCCGGTAAAAAACACCGATAAAAACTACTCGTCACAATAAAACATATGCACCAGCATGTATGCGCAAGAATATTGCTACTCCCTATGATGAATTTTAATTTAATGACAAAATTTGTTGCCCTATGTTTTTATGAGCACAAAAATACACATTTAAATCATTTTAACTCTATTTCGAAAGGAGCAATTTTTAGGGTGTCACACTCCAGCTGTAACAAGTGCTCCAGGCAGATTGGTCCTGTGAATCATGTGCTCTGTTGTAGCAAATATAGCATTGAACCTTCAAGAATCTCGTCGTAATGTTCTCTGTTATGAGTTGCTCCAAGCTTCCTAAGGATGTACTTATGTTGCAGCGAGTACTCTAGCATAGTAGTATGTGGTACACTAAGAGACTTATCACACTGGAGATTTGATGTAAAGGAATAGACCTAGCCATGACTCAAATCACCTGACTAGCATGTGTGTAATAGCTTTTCTTAGCATGTTGCTTGCGTGTTAAGAACTTAAGATGTGTTATTAATAGCTTTTCCGTGGCACCAAGATGATATCAGTTTTTAAATCTAATAGGAGGTTATGTGTCTTATTAAAGTAAATTCAGCAAGTAACCTAACACATGCCTCTCATTGTAGATTAAAATTCATATTCGAGCCTAAACATATGTAGGAAATAACTTACTTTTGACCATATGGAATTTGGCCTACAAACAAAACACAAATGAGGAAAAAGAATTTATCACACATTTGCCTCAAGAAATTGCATTAGGCCCACAAAATCTTATATATGTATCAATTTTTTCTCCTATCGACATGAGACGACAACAAATCTACCCACGGATTACTACTGTACTAACATTCAGTTGGATATTCTAATAGTAACTAAAAATCAGAAACATAGTGATCATCGAACTAGCCCGTAAAATATGAATTTTGTACTCCAACAGACAGCAACCTATGAATATTTCACAATGCACCATGAATATTGAAAGGACTTTCATTTGTCTCGTCATGGTTACCAACGCCATAGTTAGCTGCAGCAGCGACCACCACCAGAGTTGTCATCAGGGAAAGACCGGAAGACAAGTTTGTCAAGAGACTGCAGGGAATACAGAAAATAAGCTGTATATATAGTAATACTACAGAATTAAAATATTAACCAACGACGTAATAATAACGCAAAGGGCAAAAATGAGACACATGAAGCTTACCTGATCAGATAAATCAATAACACCGTCTTCAATTTTCTTGATCACTCCTGTAGCAGCAATAGTGAATACCTACACCACATAAGTTATTATGTGAGTTTTTATAACCTTACAAAATTGCAATGCAAATTGCACCCGAAAGGCACTGTTATATATACAGGGGATTTATAGAACATCACCTCATCAACATTTTGCGCAGTTTTTGCAGATGCCTCCATAAAGAGCAGATCATGGTCGTTCGCAAACTGTTCTCCCTCATCATAGCTGACGGTGCGCCTGTTCGACAGGTCAGATTTGTTCCCCACGAGCACTATTGTCAGGTGTGCACTGGCAAGCTGCTTGGCTTCCTGTAGCCAGCTTGCCACATGATTAAAAGTCTCCCTCCTGATTGATGTTTATATGTAGGGTAAATAAGGACTAAAGTATGAGGCTGTGACTAGCATGAGTGAAAAAAAACCATAGAGTTACCGGGTGATGTCATAAACCAAAACGGCAGCAGCAGCTCCTCTGTAGTACGATCTAGTTATAGATCTGAATGCTTCTTGGCCAGCCTGCATGCAAAGTTATGAGGCAGTAGTATGATGAGATGGAAGTGCAGGAAATTACAAGCATGTATATGCATTAACATTTACTCAATTCACTAGCGTCGTCAGACTCCTCCCCTATATATAGTATGTTTGTTCTATGAGTAACAGAAGAAGCAGCTTGCAGTGATTAGCACGAACCGTATCCCAGATCTGGATCTTGGTGGGCTTGCCATCTACGGGGACGACGCGGGCGCCATACTCGACGCCGATGGTAAGGTCATGGACCGGCCGGAACCTCTTGTCGGTGAACTGCAACAGCAGGCATGACTTCCCCACAGCTAATGAAGCGCAACAAGATATTCAGTTAGTTAGTTAGCAATATAGTACATGAGCAATCGTTTCCGTCTGATCAGATCATCAGAGGGAAGGGAGAAGCACGAGGAAGGCAGGCACGCACAACTACTGAGGATTAATTAGAACGATGACAGACCTGTATCGCCGATGACGATGCACTTGAAGCCGTAGACGAAAGAAGGCATCTTCGACGTCGGCATCACGGATTCACGGTCAACACTCAACAGGGAACGGCGGTTCCGGACGGCACTCGCGGCAGCTTGGAGAGTCGACTGCCGCCCGCCGACAGAAGATCGGAGACTGAGCGCCGACCTCGAACCTTTGAGAACTCCTGTCTCCTGGGACGTCGGAGGCGCGCGGGAGATTTATTGGATCTGTTGACCGCTAGAGTTTAAAAGTGGGATCGGTCACGTCTGAGTCCGACTCAGATAAAACGTTGTTATGTGGCATTTAATATAACTACGTCTTATCGGGGAAAGAATCCGAGTCTACCTGGAGGCTCTCCGGCTGAAAGTGGTATTCCACGATCTACGATAGCCGCGTGTGGTAGCTTTGCTGTGCTGGCCTCGTATCTGTCGTTCAGCATTGCGCCGGTTCACGCAACAGAATCCTAGGTGTGTCGTGTTGCGTCCCGGCCACAGGCCACACAACGTCGTTCTTACGCAGCTGTGACAACCGCGGTGGTTCGGCCTCTAGCCAACCACCTGTTGCCGTGTCTATGGCAGGCGGCGTCGCCAGATGCCCAGATGCCACCGACTTCGCGTGGTGGGATGGGGGCAACGAAGGCGCACATAATCATGCGGTGGTTTCTGCCGTTCTGCGGCCTAAGGCCTGTACCGGCATTGGATGACAGGCATCCATTGTGCTGCTGGTGATGATTCCAGGATGAGCAAGTCGTTAGGCTAATCCGTGTGCATCTGCAGTTCTGCTCATGCAAAATTTTAAAGGCTGCAGGATGGTGGACAAATTAAGGCCTTAAGCTTCTACCAGCCTTGTGTCTTCCCTACACGCCCTCAAGATGTTTGCTCCAATTCCGCCCACATGAATTTGCTATTTCTATCCATGGTGATGACCGAGGAAACTTGAGTAGTTGAGTTACTACTCTTTAATGTGCATCTCCTCGCTAAGATAACATTTCATTCAAATTGGTAATTTTTATTGGACTACATGCTAAAATCAAATTGCAAATAATTGCATATTTGTAAATATTTCTTCAAAAGTTGAATGGGTGCCATATTTAGCATCAGGCCATTGATGCACTTCACATGGTATATTGATATAAACCGGTTGATACCTCACAGCAAGTATGCTAGGCGATAGGCGAGACAATAGAGAGTGAAACCCTACCCGAAGCGGCTACCTTTTTACTGGGCCCTATCTTTTAAGAACTTGCCTACAACACGTGGTGGACTGCAAAGGATAGACAGGGCTATCACCGCCTGCTAGCTACCACAAACAATCCGTGCGACAAGCGGTAACCAAAGGCAAGATCGTGTATAAGCACCACGCTTACACCTTCTCTCACTACTCTAGCTGTGTACATAAGCTCAGCTAGAGCACCCTATGACAGGCGATGATCGCAATACAGGTGTGTTTCTAGGATCACAGCCGACTATATAACAACCATATGACAAACTAAGTACACTACAATAATATAACAAGTATAATATTGCACAAAATAAGAACTAAGTAAAGTAGAGAAAGAGTAATATATTAAATAAGCAAAGTCTTACAAAGGGAGAGAGATACAAGAGTATACCAAATCTCCTAGAAGACCAGATCAGGAACCCAGAGACTAAGCTCACTACTCACTCTAACTCCCAACTAGACTAGCACTACTACATCTTGAGAGAGTGGAGAGGCTCCTTCCTTGTGGTGTGTCTTGAGAGTGAGGGGGTACCCCTTTATTTATAGTGGAGGTGGAGGAGCTCCACATCAGCGATCCGTGTGACCTTGATCATGCAACCATTGGATCCACTGCCATAGAAATGCCTTCAATCCAAGGGCCAGGGTCATTTGGCATGTGCTAAATGTTTGGGGAAGGCAGTGGACGGCTAGAGCCTCCATGGGGAGGCTGGCCAACCTGCCTATGGCAGCCGGCCCCACCACTTCCTTCTAGAAGGTGTCCCCACATGTCATGGAGTGTGTTTGCAGCTTTGGTCACGTTGGATGCTTCGTTGTGGGCCCATGAATTCGTGTGACTTTGTTTTCCACCCTTGAGAGAAAACACAAGTGTGATCCAAGGGTGGGGAATGGCTCTAGGGTACTTCACATGGATTGTGCCCCTTGGCAAGGCCTGGTGGGTCCATTAGCAGGTCGGGCGACCTACATATGGAGGCTCCACAGGCTCATTTTCTCCAATTTTGTCATAACCTGCATACACAAGCCAAAACTACAAGTGGAACTTGTTATTGGTAAAATATGTCTCATGACATGTTATTCTTCCTCTGAAACCGAGGCTGTTGACGGTGTTTTGAGTGTGTAATTTTGTGACATTTTCACTATCAACAATCTCTAAACTTTTCTCGAGGATGAGCAAAGAGCTAAGTGTGGGGGAGTTTGTTGGCAGTCCTTAACTCACATTTTAACCGCCAATGTGGCGACCCGCCGTGTTCACTTGCTTAAACTGAGCATCATCCACTTGACTAACTCAAGTTTTGTCAAGCCAACATCAGCAGATCTGCCCCAGGAGCGCACTAAGCAGCTCCTCTTCAAGATCAGGTTGAGTATCATTCACATTAGCCTCCACATCAAGAATACATCTCAGCACTAGAACACATAATCATACATCAGAAAGCATATTCATTACAAGTCTTTGAATTAAATCAGTTAACTATACATGTGGTGAAGACCGACCACTATCTTATCAACTACAACCACAATCTACACTCTTACTAATAAAGGGAGGCCGCCTTGCCCACGGGCGTCGCCACCATAGTTGGACAGCTCTCGCCATTCACCCACTTTGCCACCGATGACGGGGTGAGATGGCCGCCAATGTCCTTAACCGGCAAAATAACTTAACGGCAGCACCGTGAGTACATTGCGTACTCGCAGGGGCTTAATTCTAACACATACATTTGGTGGATGCACAAGGTAATCACAGGGTATTTGTGTAAGTGCGGAAAAGCAATGGTGTATGTTAAAGTATGACATGTTATGCTCTATATAACAGTAAAGTTAAATACAAATATAATCATAGTCATCATAGTTCCATATTCATACTACCATGGATATAGAAAGTAAGACAACCGAATGATCCATCCCGAGGGACTCCAGGCTTTTGAAACTCTGCAGAGGTGTACAACTGTACCCACACGGAAGGATGGGATGAACCTCCATACCCGCGCCCGGGTAAGGGTTGCCTCGCGCCTTCCAACCTTTCCCTAATTTGGCCTGAATGTCCTATGAAAGGTTTGAGTAGTTGCCTGGGTCAAGTTACCACCATCTTCCCGGTACACTAGGTCAGCCTTGTTCTCTATCTCCCCAATGCCAACCCCCTTGCCAGTTTCATGGATAAACCGGTCGAACTAATTCTGGGCTTGTCACCCCCATCCGCGACATGTGGTCTGTACGGGTGGTTCTCAGACTCACGTATCCCAATACACTGTCCTTACCGCTCCACGAGCTATGTCGTCTGAGATCCCCATCTCACAACGACCTCCCCTCGCATGAGTAAGATATCCAAATTATCATCAAGTGTCGTGTAGTGCTTCTTGTCCTAAGCTAGATTAGATGATAGTCAAGTTGTACCCTCCTAGGTTTTAGTAGTTAATTATCCAAGTGTACCCTCCTACATGTGCGAGGATGAGTTCCCTTCTCATGATCGACTTCTACCAATAACCCACACTAAGCAATAGCATTAAGTGTCCCAATACCGTTGATTAGATGAGAGGCTTCTATAGAAAGTTAAGCTACTCTAAGTGTGTATACTTAGTATTCTCTAACCAAAGCTATATGAGATGCACAACTCATAATGAACAATATGCGTATCCAAAATAGGGTCAATAAGTAGTGGGGTACCTGCCTGTTGGAAGAGCAAGGTCCCCTTAGCTTGACCACACTTGGCGTCTCTCTGATTACCACGTACCTATACATGCGCATGTGTATAAGATATGTATGCATGACATATGCAAGGTATGCAAGAGAGATGGGAGGGCTTGTGTGGTTCAACTCTTGTGAGTGCACGGTGTGGCAAGGTCATGGTCCTTAGTCCTAAGACGGCATTAGACTAAGTAAATATTAAAGTATGCCTTAGGGTGTCAAGATCATGCCTAGATGGTAGAGGATTTCCTAAAGAACACCATGCGACTTGTTTCACCTAATGGAGGTCGGATGCATCTTCTACAACCTTTACAAGTTGGGGCTATGCTGTTGTGCTATGGTACAGTGGACAGTCTGAACTAACTTTGGACCATCCAATGGTTGTTCTATTGGACATTCCAAACTAACATCGGATCATCCAGTAAGCCAACGAACAATAGCTATGTCAACATCTCGAGATCAATTCCCGGGGTACCCAGACTCTGAATCGAGTGCGGTTTGTTCCTATGGCTTTCTAGTGATGTGAGGAAGCTGCTACAAGTGGTGGATGTGCTAGGCATGGGCTGTGGGGAGCTCGTCCCTAGCAATGGTGAAATCCACCATGGGAGACCATGGAGCTCAAGGGGAAGCTTCCTAGGGCTAAGGTTAGCGAAGCTAGGCTTCGGGGATGTGCTCACCATGCCTTGGGGAAGCTCCATCTACAGCAGCTCACGTTGGAATGGCTTGTGGATGGAGATCGAACTTCGGGCTCCTCCATGGCTCAAGCTTGAAGATGACAGCTTGGGGCGTCCTCCTCCAACTCTGGCGAGGTGAGGGCGTGGGGGAGCTGCAGCAACTCGTCGCCGGCGTGCTCCAACAGTAGGGCGCCCTCCTCCTGCTTCCCCTCTTCTTCTTCCTCTTCTCTTCTCCCTTCTCTTCTCTTCCTCCCTTCTCTTTTCTTGTGTACATGAGTGTGTGGAATGGGAAGGGGGAGAGGCTGAGGTGTTGGTTTGCTCTGTGTGTGTTGCCAATGACAGGTGGGGCCGGGGCAAGTGTGGAGTGGAAAGCACAATAGATTGCATGTCATAGGTGTTGGTGTAGATTTATCGGACATCCCAACATGAAGGTCGGACCATCCGATAATCCCAAACTACTAGGATTTTCCTAAGTCTGTGAGACGTCTTTGACGAACGATCCGACAGTGATGTTGGAAGATCCGCCAAAACTGGTTGTGCTCGGTTTTTGGGGCTGGTCTAGGCTCAAGTTAGATCCTAATTTTTGTTAGAAAGCTCACCTAGATGGTTAGAAATGCATGCCTATATGATCATGATTTTTGGGTCGTTACAGCCAACATTCGCATAAAATCCACTAAAATAAACACCAAACTTAGTAATAGGGTTTATAACTAACGAATTCCACAAGTTTTAGTGATTGTTCATTTGAAGGAGGGCAATTGTGGAAATACACATAAAAGGCTAAGAATGTGCAAAGAAATAGAGCATAAAACATCATTCTACACATACCCAAAGAGAGAGGCCCAATCACCGGACAATTCAAGGCCTAGACAAAGATGAGAATAAGGCCAAACCCAAATGAAATCATTGTATCTTCGAAGAATACTGCCATGGCCCAAGTTAGAAAGCCCAAAGGAGCACGCTGACCAAAGATGGGCCGATTCGGAGCCAATTAGGGTGCGGCCGCACCGCCACTGGCTCCTCTCGGGCCCATCTTTTGCAGGCTGTTGCATGGTGGCATGCTAAGGACAGTTTGGGTGGTTTCCTATTTTATCTCCCACCAAACCAACCTCAAGCATGGGTAGAGCCCCCTCATTTCAACATCAACACACCAAGGAGAAGAGCTACACCACAAGAGCATCATTTCAAAGGGCTTAGGCCCTAGCTAGCTAGTAGACTTGGATCGAGAGAGATGTGAGGGAGAGTACTGGGAAGAGCCGGACTTGTCGGTGTGACCTTGTACAACCTCGACAAACACTTGTGCCTCAACGGAGCTTTCCGTTAAAGTGAGTGTTCGTGGTTCTTGTGGCATTACGTCCTTTGAATAGTTAAGCTCTATTCTTACTTGTTTGTGGGTTCGTCATCCGTCCCTGTGGCGGATGCTCTAGTAGAGGTTGATAGCATAGACGTGGTGTCTAGGCTAGAGGCTACCTCTGTTTGCCTCGTGCCCCACGGTTGAGGGGTAGGCTGTAGGTGGTGACAGCCATGTCCATCCCTTGTAATCTCCCACATTCAGGTACAACGTAGAGCCATAGGCCAGAGGCGCCTGGTAGACCAGATATACACCGGTGCCCGAAGTAAGCAAGTAGGAGTAAAGTTTATCTGTTCCTAGACCTGAAGCCATAGGAATCCATCTCTACCCCTTTCCAACTTTACCCTTGTGTTGTCCTTAGACGAATTAGCTAGAAGAAGTTCCTCCGTTCCCTGTAGAAGATACGATATCCTGAATACTTCCAGGTGAAAGCTACAATGGTAATTCCGTGAGCTTGTGGAATCTTTCTATTTGCGTTAAGAAATACCAACAGTACTTTGATCTCATTTCACCAGAGCTCAGGTCGAAGTAGTAAGCCTGTAGATTAAGCGCAGTGCTTAGGCTATAGATTACCTGTGGATACAGCTAGATCTCTGGATAGATTGGGGTAGGTAGCAAGTGGTGACAGCCTTGTTCATCCTCTATATTCCCCTACGTTAGGTCTAGTTATTAAATCATAGGGCTCGTGGCAGACCTTGTCTATTTAACTCTCCTAGTTGGTAGGCGGGCTGTGCCTTGAAGTACTATCGAATCTTGCTAGTTATTTGTTTAACTTAGTTACTAGAAAGATTAATCACTCAATCTCCCACGTAGCTATCTCTAGACTAGCTTGTTATCAGTTTAGGTAGTTCACACCCCACCTTCACTAATCGTTCACCTGCCTAGGATCAACACTAAGACCTAGTCTTCAAATCCTAGTCTTTTATAAATTCTAGCCTTCCGCCTTCTTGTGGGAAAATATAAATTCGACACTCAGTACTCACCGAGCGAAGTGCTACACGATAGTTCTGTGTGCTTGCGAAATTTTCCAATAGTTGTTAAGAAGTATCAACAACTACTTTCTTTGATCGAATTTTCGAATATGTGGCTTTGATGTGTTTGCAAATAATTTTAACAAGTGAGGAATTGATCATTTGTGTCATGCATGTGTTGTGCTCTATCAGTTCTTTGCTTTGCATATGGTTTGATGTAGAGAATTCAGGGATGAATTCTTTTAAGGGGGTAGAATGTAATACCCCAAAAACCGTTTTGTGTGGTAGAAAGCGTAAAGTGGCAAATGATTCAACAGGAGTTCTTAATGAGTGGCAAAAAAATAATTTATTTATGCATCATTCGGATGGATGATCAGACATGATATATGCGTAGAGCTCATCGAATGTTGTTTGTCTACTCATACGCGTTGTTTGGAGTTGGGGTCATCAAGATATAGCTTTCACAAGATGCAAGGTTGAAAAATGAGTGAACAGTAAGACGAGGTTACTGTAGCGTCGCCCTTGCTACAGTATCGGATGGTTTTCCCCTTTTCTTTGATGGTGTCCTTCAGCTGCCCACTTATGTCATGCACCAAATAAGAATAGGAGAAGAACAACCAAGAGAACAGAAGATAGGGAGAAGAAAAAGAGATGAGAAGAAGGGAGAGAAAATTAGGGTTTTGCCCATGGGTCGCCGCTGTATTCGTTCGTTATCTAAAACCGGTTCGGGTTCTTATTCCCTTCTTGTTTTATCCCTCGATTCCATGCCTTCCCTCACTGTTCTTGATGGCGTTGCTGTTGACGGTCACTAACATCAATTATAAATTGTCAACATAACTTTTATAAATGCAAAAAGATGATCACCAACATAGGTTTAGGGGTTTAAACTAATAATTTTCATGAGTTTTGATGAATATGTGTTTCACGGGGATTAAACAGGAAAAGAGCTAAAGATGACCCACACGTCGGATTAAAAAGCATATTCTATGCAGGAACCAACTTGAGAAGGCTCTAGAGATCACGAGAAGGTGAACCCTCGAAGGAGGGGCCCACCTGGCATAGGGCATGGCTGGCCAGCCATGCCCCTTGGCCGGCGGACACCCCCAGGCCTACTTGTCAGCCCGCTTTGACGAGGACTCTCCCACCGCCATTGAGATCCAATCTACGTCATTGGTTAAGTCGGTTTGATCCAAGGGCTCACGATTCACGCTCCGGCCTATATAAACAGCCATGTACCCCCTGAGGCAAAGGCATCCCTGAAACCCTAATTCATATTCTCTAATAGAGATCAATTGAGAGGGGTCCCATGAAAGGATCAACCACTTAGAGCAAACATTCAAGAGAAGATTAGTCATGTAGTCCTCCAGAGATTAGGACTAGTCTTATTTAGATATAGTGAGATAGAGTGTGAGGGAAGAGTTTGGAGAAAGTGCCGGCCTATCGGTGTTCCCTCTACGGCTTGTACCTATGGGATCAAGTTCCTCCGGAGCTTGCTTCTGAGATTCCTCTAGTAATCAACTTCTAATTCAAGTAAGTAACATTGTTTATAATGTTCTTCTGGTTTGCGAGTCTCTTTTCAGTGCTTTAATCTATTGGCCTTAGGTTAAAGTATTATTCATAATGTAAGCGTAGTGCTTAGGATCGGGTAACTCGTAGATGCACCCTACCTTCTAGATCGGTGGTAGCTCATGAGGGTGACTCGTATAGCCTCGTTGAATCCTTTGTAGTCCACCTCCCGTTTGTAGGCCAAGTAGGACCTGGTTGCTAAGGAAAGCATCATCTGCTGGTGATGAGGACATAGCTCCATCAGATACAATCCCTATCACTAATTCAACGTCGAATTCTTTACGAGGACCAATGACAAGGGCTCGTACACGTCATTTGAATTATGAGGTACGTTCATTCCTTATGTTATATACTAATATTAATGAGGATGAGATGCTACTAAAGCCTTGTGATGTCTTATTGCTTAGGAACATGGGTTCAGCACAGTTTACATCCAACAAGCTATGGTGTATGCAAAGCACAAGAGCTACCTCAAGTTTTGATACACCATTTACGTCGAGCCAACCGCCGCTTACGCCAACTTCAAGCTCTACGCTTTATGCTCAAGCAACAAACATTAACATGCACAAGACTGAGTTCACGTGACAAGTACTCCAACTTCACATATAAATCTGTACCAACGTATGCAGTTTTGTGGTGCATGATATACATGATTGGAAAGCCTATCAAGTATACTTTCCAACCCAACAAACGGAGCATCTTTTGGACTTCCCATTAAAGAGTTATGGTTGATTTACTGAAGGCTGCACAGTAGCTCAGAAGACGCGCGAGAACTCCAAGAGACTTCATGGAAGCTGAACCAATTGGCCTTCCACGTCCCCAAGTGGTGACCTGCGCCCATAGCCTTCTGGAGAGTTGTTTTCTATTATAAATAACACCATATACTGCTACAAAACTTGGGTTTTGCTTAGATTGCATCTGCACACTTTGTTTGTGAGATATCACCACTGTACCGAACCAACTAGGCTGCTACTTTGGTTTGTGATTCCCCAAATTGCAATTTCAGATTGACTTTACCAATTCTTGCTTGTGTTCTCGAATCGCTTGCAGGGACTAGCCTTTTTGGCGAGGTCATCCAAGTTTCGTGCTCGGTTGATAACCATCGGAGCAGTGATGTTGTGATTGCAAGGGAGTCGATCTACTCGGTCGGAGCCCTTGGATCATCTACATCGTGATTTCCACGATTTGACTTATCATCTACCTACCGGAAGATCGGGCCTCAGTTCCCATTAGCTGGTGTCTTTTCTTAAGTAATGTCCCCAGTTGAACAATACAAGACATAGCTTGTGAGGCTTAGAACAAGAAGAACTTAGTGTCGGTGTTCTAGAATGGGGGTGTCTAGAGACCGTGACAAGTGAATGAAGATGCGCGTCGAAGCCTTCGATGGTGTACAAGGCGGACACAAGATGTATATTGGCTCAGGCTGAAAGTCCCTACATCCAGTGCTCGTTGATGCTCATGTTACTTTGCACCGAAGTGCTTGTAGTAGGGGGATACAAGATGATCGAGAGAGGGATGGCTCCCAGGTCTCTGTATGTGGGTGTGTTCGAGTGCTGGAGTGTGTGTATGTTTAGAACATTGCCATAGTGTGGTGTTGTCTTGTCGTGCTGCCTCCTGGTTGAGGGTCCCTCCCTCCCCTTTTATAGCATGCAAAGAGAGGGGTCGGGTTACAGTATTCGGATGTACGAAAAATGGAAAGAGAATGCCCTAAGGTGCTCCTAATTCCTAGCTTTCCTCTTAGCTCGTGCTTTTGTACAGTCATCATCGTGGTGATGGTGCGCCGTGGCTGCTCATGACATGGTGAGGCCATACCCTGACACGGTGTCATGATGAAGAGGGTTTCGTGGCCCAGAAGCTACGCCGGTGAAAAGGTGGGGGGCCTAGACGGTCGTTGCTCCCCGCCCCATTGAGATGGACATGATAGGGTGCGGCGTAACGTAGCCTCTTCCTGTTACTGCCGTGGGGGCGAGAAAGATCCATGGAAGCCTTGACCGGATCATGAATCAGGTGTTACAAGTTCCCAGGCAATCCTGCGCGACGCGGCGAGCTCCTGTTCCTTAACAGGAAAGGGTAGGGGCCCGTGCGTACCTGTGGCAGCGTGTTATAGTGGGGGTCGAGCGAAGCGGTAGCCATGTAAAGGAGTCGAGCGCCTCGATGATGTCATAGGGCTCGGGCGACTGGATGACGTCATGGGGGTCGGGCAAGACGGACAGAGGTCAGACAAAGCGGAGGAGCGCTGGGAGGCTTGGATGCTTATCCTTTAACTTTGGTTCTGAGCAGAGTAGGGCTTGGGTCGGCTGTGGTGTACCATGGGCCGCTATTCTGCCTTGGTGGATAGTTTTTGCAGTGAGAATGGGGTACCCCATTTTGCTAGTACCTGACAGTAGCCCCCGAGCCTTTGGAAGAATAAGTTTTATTCCTCTAGAGGCTTAGAAATGAACGAGCAATTTGTTTTTGTGTTCTCGAGGATTTTTTTGATGGGCGCGCGCGAGCGCACCCGCCGGGTGTAGCCTTGAGGCCAGAGGGGCAGAGTGTCCCTTCAAGGGCTGAGATATGATCATAGAGTTGCGGGCAACCTTGGCCGTTCGCTAGGCTAACAAGGTGGGGTCAGCTCCCGAGCCCTTGCTCTATGAGAATTAGAATGCTTTAGAGATGGGTCGTCCTTGACCAGCCATTGGCTGGTCACGGTGGGGTCCACCCCCAAGCCCTTCTCTTTACGATGGGTTCTTTCCTTTCATGCCAAGTCCTTTGATTTCCTCCGCAGGCCTCTGAGACTTGGCTTGAAATGTGGGTCATTCCAATCACCATCCGCCGGCTCTTGGTACAACTCTGATGTATTTGTTGGGCTCAAGGAACGCCTTTCTGGGTGAGTTTTTATCGAAAGGTGTTTTCCTTATACCACGCCCATGGTCGGCCCATGGACGTGCTGGTGATTACTTGTGTGGAAGAGAAGGCGAAAGGGTGTAGTTGCGGTTTTTGTCAGAGGTAATTGAGTGCGGTTGATGGGAGCAGTGAAATGACGTGGCTCGATTGGTGGAAGAGGTGGGTGATGGTTCATGATCTAGATCATCATGGTCTTGGTTTGAGGAAAGGGGGGCAGTTCGTGAATCGAGACCACATTGATCGCCCTAGGAGGTTGTGGATCCGAACGGTCGCTTGGGGTCTATTTATACCTGGCTCAGAGCCCGACCCCTTCACTATCCTGCCTTCCTTTTCCTATTCTTCTCCCACTTAGTTTAGTCTTGATGGAGCGCGGTGACTCGTCGAAGGGGTCTCGGGCGTCTGAGGAGGTGGATGGTCCTCCAGCGGCATAGCGCCGTCGTGTTGAGGATCGGGCCTTCACCGGGTCCAGTCATGTGCTGCACACCGACAGCCTTTTGGCCGGCGGCCTCCTTCGCATTGCTGCCGTGGCTCGGGCCGGCCCGTCGGAGTCGGTGGTGAAGGAGGTGGAGGAGCGGGTGCTGGCGGATGCCGTGGCAGCGAACGTCGAGGAGAGGGTGGATGCCCTCATCAAGCAGCTTGAGGACGCCGATCGCCATGGCGTTCGTACGTATTCTTCTTCTTGTTTCTAGTTTTTATTATTTTTTTGCTTTCGTCTGATGGAAACAGGGTTTTTTCATCAGAGGCGATGATGGAGCTAGAGTGTCTCCGCACGGCGATGGACGCTTTCCTCGACTTCTTAGGGGCCGCACCGGTCGCCCGGGAGGAGCGCCTTTGGAACATGCGCCGCCGTGTCCTCGATGCCATTGAGAGTGGCGTCCGTCGTGGCACTAGGGTTGCCCTAGCCATGGCAGAGGTGTCGGTGGAGGCGGACCTCACCGGAGTTGATGGCTTCCCTGTGGGGGAGGAGCTGCACCTTCATGAGGGCTTGGTAGCGTGCTACGGCCTAGCAACGGAGGCGGTGGCCACCCATGTTCCTACTGCAGAGGTGCTGGCGAGGCTCCCCCTCATTAGGGTTTTTGTTTTGCTTTGCCCGAGGCGCATCGACACCTTTTGTACCGGACCTCTTATGAATTAATCGATGGTTGGTCTTATTGCTTTCGTTTTTATTTTTGGGTTAGCATATTGTTAGTATAAAACATCGCTGAAGTATCGTCGGCGACGAGTTTGGCGAGGCTCTTTGTGAGGAAAGAACCGCTCCTGAGTGCGTGTAGCATATTATGGTTGATGTGACTACTGCTACTGCCGCGTCCCGAGACGGGGTCAGTGTCTCTTAATGTCAACGCATGGAAGGGACAGGCACCGACCAGACTTTTTTTCCCTCGGGTGCTTCCGGACTCTGGGTGATGGCCTAGGTAGACGTCGTACCTTGATGGGCATTCTTAACGTCACTACCAAAAGTAGACTTAGTTTTCTAATTCTGATAACGGCGCCAAAAATGCCAAACCTATCCCTCATGCCACTTAAGCCAAGTTGTCATCCCCAGCATGACATGAGAGACGCGGTATTGAAATATGCATTTGCTCATCAAGATAAATAATAAAAGGGATCTGCAAGCGCACAGATTAATACCGATGTAGCATTTTAACCGGGAAGTATTCCAGGTATCGTTATTTATATTTTTACCACTGGGAAGGGATTTCTAAGTATCATGGTTGATAATGGAATGAGAATATGGAACTGAGTACACATCATTGCATGTATAACCGAGAGTATTTATCAATCTCTTTATACAGGTATAAATGTCACATTAAGGAAAGGTAAAGTGATAATGGTGACAAAGATAATTAATCTGATCAGCTAGCCACATATAATAATGATAAGCACCTCAACAGATATTCTAGCAAGTCATTAGCATGGAATTAGGATGAACTACAAAGATATTCCCTAAGTTATTATTAACTATAAAGTCTAGCATATCATAGTTAGTGCAATTATACTTGGCAATCATGGTGAGAAAAGACTATATCCATGCATAGTGAATATTAGCAAGGAAGATGAAGAACATAGCAATCACTCCCCTGTAATAGTGTTGCTCTGCCTGCCCTATACACGAGAGGGGGACTATATAAGAATCAACGAAGCTGTCACTATCGCGAACTACCCCACAATCCGGCATATAGGGTGCAATCGCAGATAAATACGGTATAGACACCACGTCTACACAATAATTATCATTCACCCACTGTACACATGGATAAACGCTATACGATCCTAGGCATGTATATAATTCCAATCTAACTAAGCCAAGCATATAACTATGATAAACTAAGAACAATATAATTGCAAATATAATCAAGTAGAGCAAAGTCATAACCAATATATTGAAATAGAACAAAGTCATATTCATAATATTGAAGAACAATGATGAACAATTGAAGAACAATAGAGGAATTACCAAGAATTCTCTTGACAGATCCGGGAACCAATCGAAGATTGACTCCTTCTAGTTCTAATCCTATGTAGCTATGCTAACTAGAGATCTAGTTGATGTGGTGGCTCTAGGGCTTGATCAGAGGCTCTCCTCCTGAATTAGGGTTTGAAGTATGAGACGAGGGCCTCTCCTCCAGGGTCAGGGGCCTTGCTTATATAGCCCTTTCGGATGAATCTGGGCCGTTGGATCAAACCGACATTGATCGTGCGGTTTTCCTTGATCCTCTAGGTCGGTGGAGCATAATCCTCGAGGCGGAGCCTGATTGGCTCCGGGGCCAGGGCGGGCGCCCTAGGGACTAGGGCGGGCGCCCTGTCCCCGGCTCTGTTACGCCTCCCGTTCGTTCTCGTGGCTTCTGGACTCTTCTAGATGTAAGATAATTACGTGTTCGGTTAATATCCCGTCATTAATCCGACATGTGGGCCTTTCTTCCGTATTTCCTGATAACCCCCTGCAGAAATAGATAAATAGCAAAACTCGTGGAATTCTGTCAGATAAAACCCTAAGTCTAGGTGTTGGTTTCATTTGGATCCTTTTCTCTATTTATTTGATAGTTATAATTGATACTTAAGGACCGTCAACAAACTCCCCCAAGCTTACCTCTTGCTCGTCCCTGAGCAAGGAGGGACTCAGTAGTTGCTGAAATGCCTTTGAATTTTGACGGTACACATGCTTTCAAATAGAGTCTCATCTCTGAGTTAAAGTAAACTGTCAAGACTTAAAACTTACTCATTATACCTTTCACCATGGGGCTTGCAACCGTCACCTTTGTCTTGAGCGGTTAAAAGATAGAACAGTCTAGTCAAGCGCCATGTCTCTTATTCTTGATTAGCTATAGCTCTTGGAGTTTTTTTTGCAGATTTTCAAATAAAACTCAGAGATTCCTTGTATGACTCTCTCAGGTCTCTCTTTTGTGGTATTTCTGGATCCTCACCAAGGCAGTAATGATGTCTGCCTTCTCTCAAAGCAAAGTATGTAGTATTTGTGGTATAAGGCAGAGTGGCATTGCCTTCTCTCTCATCCTATTCTAATAAGGCTTTTGATATCTGGAGCTCATCGGTGGGAGATAAAGTATACATACTTACAAGACATTTATTGCATAGTCAAACCATGGATCCAAAGAAACAAGCCAATAAGTCAAATCAAGATGTGCATGTGTGGCGAATAAATGGTGTATGGTGGTAGTGATGATAACAATGATGAAAGTCTAATTCTACTTTTGCTCTTTTTGAGGGGATACGTACCTTTCTTGCTTTTAAAGCTCTTGAGGAGAATGAGGTGCTCTATATTTTCTTTTTTTTTTCAGGTGGGTATCTTGTACCCCTAATTCTACTGTCGGACACTTGTCCATTTTTACCTCTCTTCTCACACTTTTTCTTTTTTTTTCATCGAGGTTCCGAGCACTTGCTCCTTTTTATTTCCTCGTATCTTTTTCTTTTCGAGGTTCCGGGCACTTGCCCCTTTTTATTTCCTCGTATAGAGCACTCATCTCCTTAGAACAATATAGCAAGTGGTAGTAACCAAAATAGCTTGAGCATTTATTTCACAGGGGATAACAAGAATGGAAAAATATTTTTGGCTATTCTCTCCCGGATTAGGAGTAGAATAATTTTATGTGGATCTGGAGATGAGAATGAGTGGATATATGTGGATGCGTACTTCCGGAGTAGAAGCAGCATGTATGAGTGATCGTGCAAGTGAATCTTGATTTTAACCGCATGACAAGCTCCTAAGGGTCTACACAGCTTGACTACACTCAATGCTCATAAGCAGTAAAAAGTAAAGGTATGGCTTAAAGTCTAGCAAGCATGTATGTATGGCTGTGGTAGGAACTTAAACTCTCATCATACAGGAACTCATCATGTAGCATTTTAAGATTTTCAAAGATAAAATTCTCCAGAATTCTAGCATCTCTAGGAATAGATAAACAGCAACTCAACCTTCCCATATCATATCCGTTAACAACTTAGACTTTAGATCAAGTTCTCTTCCCACAAGTTCAGGTTTAGAGCAAGCTTTAAATGATAACAGTTATGTAAACTTAGAGAGAGAACTTCAAATTTGAAAATTAGGCAAAGCAACTATTCATCATATCCATGCTAGAGTTTTATTATTATTTAGATTCAGTTTAGCATAGCTACTTTATTTATTTATTAAAACACACTAAGCAAAAGATATAGGTATATATATATAAGCACAAAATCTTTATTTGGTTTTTTTTTCATAGTTATGTATATTTTTATTTTTATAGGGTAGAAGTATATATAAATATAAAGATAAAGATAGAAATACTTAGCAAGATAATGGGGGTGCTCTCCCCCAAGCTGGATCTTGACATAATCTCTTCTGATGTAGCTAACAGATGGCGGAGGTGTATTTGAAAGTCGGCAGCACCCTGACAGCGATTAGAATGTCCTCCGTCTGCTAGTCTCCTTGAATTCTGTGAAGCTCAAATAGACAACAAAGCTTTGTGGAACTGATTAAGTGTTAGCATAAATATCTAGCCTTTATCATGCTGAGCCTCCTTGATTTTTTATGTTGTTGTTTTTCTTTTGTTTTATAAAGCAGAAGAAAATATTTATGTATTTATTATATATATATATTTTTTATGCCACCACAGTGAATGTACTTATGGGTTTTATGCCACTCGCATACTCACATGGGGCTTTAGGGTTTTTAATATTTTTATTTTCTTTTTAAGATAGTATGAATATGATTAACTAAGCAAACTATTTAAGATAAAGTAAATAATTAAAAGGAAATGATAACTACCAAGTTACCTCTTGGCAAGGCGTTCGGTGTTTTTAAGTCCTCCGAATGGGACTCTTATTCGTTCAGTCGTCCTGGGACTTGGTGGATGGCGTAGTCGGTGGTTCCGGCAGCGCCTCTTCTTCATGTACAACTGTCTTTTCTTTCCATACCTGTCTCGGTGCTTTGGTCTCCTCAGGACAGTGTTGGTTGAGTGGTATGTCTTCAGATCTTACCACTTCTCCTTCATAATCTGCCCATCCGTCCTTGATGACCTGTTGCTTCTGATTGTGGTTACGCCGCCTTCTTCTTGTCCTGACCTGCTTGGATTCTTCAAATACATAGTTAGGGTCAGTAAAGTAAAGACGTACCTTCTCAGAGGGGAAGTGCATGTGGACTTCTCCAGTTCCAATGTAAATGATTGCTTTGACAGAACTAAGGAATGGTCTTCCAAGGATGATGGGTGGATCGTATTCATCTTCTCCCATGTCAATAATCTGAAAGTCTGTATGGACAAAGTGATCGTCTATCTTGACAGGGACGTCAGTTACTGTACCTTCGACCTGTCGGAATGTCTGATCTGCCATCTGGAGCTGAATATATGTTGGGTTTAAGGGCATGGTTCCAAACAGAAGTTCATAGGTGACCTTGGCCATTATGTTGACGCCCGACCCAGTGTCGCAAAGTGTCTTGTAGAAGTGGGACCCATTAATGAAGCAATAAATGTTTGGCATACCTGGGTCGTCCTTCTTAGGCAAGAACGGTGACTTGAGTTGGCGATCTTGACCTTTGTGCACGGCAGTGACCATCTTAGCTGTCTCGGTCCACACTTGCTTCTTGCTCTTGTTCCTCCTGTTGGTCCTCTTCCTTGGTTCATATTGGGGTTGCTCTGGGATTTGTGCGGTCTTGTTCTTGAAGGAAAACGTTTCCTTCCTCCCGTTGATGTAGAAACTGATCTTGGCAGCACTAGCATAGATGACAGCTCCCGCGGTGTTCAGGAATGGTCTCCCTAGGATGACGGGAGCCCTCTCATCAGAACCGATCTCTATCACTACGAAGTCTGCTGGAGCGTACGAGGAACCCACTCGGACACAGATGTTCTTCTATATTCCTCTCGGGAAACTCAGTGTCCTATCTGCAAGCTGCAAACACATGGTTGTTTCTAATAATGGTTGTGAAAAGAGTTTTTCATAGAGTACCCTGGGCATGATGTTGACGCTGGAGCCAAAGTCACAGAGTGCTTCTGGGAAGTCTCGCATGCCGATGGAGATCGGGATGACGGGGCATCCTGGATCGCCTCTCTTGACCGGCAGACGGTCAGTACTTACTTCCACGATAGGGTTACTCCAGTAATCTCCTGCATCAAACATGTCTACAAGATTTGCAGATTCTAGTCCTTCCGGTTGTGATGGTATACCGGGGTTAGTAGCAGGAACAGCAGCAGCTATTTGATTCAACTGAGATTCAATCATTTTATTAAAGCTAATCTGGTTCTTGATGGCAGTAGAGAAATTATCCATTCTATTATTTATATTTTCTAGTATTTTATCATTAGATGCCAATTTCTTAGACAGGTTATCCATTAGCTTTCCTTGGTTGGATACTAACTCTCTCAAAGGTGGATAATTATTATTATTATTGAAAGAATTGTTACCTTGGTAATTACCTGAGTAGTTAGGCCTCTGTTGATTCCAACCTTGATTCTGCTGAGGACGGTTGTAGTAGTTGTTGTTATTGTTGATGTAGTTCACGTCCTCCAGCAACTCAGGACAGTGATTGCCCGAGTGTCCAGTACCTCCACACTCCTCACAAGTCATGTGGGAGTCGTAGACGTGCATGACTTCTTTCTTTTCTCCAGCTCGATCATCGAGCTTCTTCATGAGTAGGTCTAGCTTGGCAGACAGCATGTCTACCTCCTTGAGCTGGTGCATACCTCCACCTCTCTTGCGTGTCTGAGTTCTTTCTTCATTCCAACCTTGGTTGGATGCCATCTTCTCCACAAGAGCTGTGGCTTGAGGTATGGTGAGTGATAGGAATGCTCCTCCAGCTGCAGCATCCATGGTTTCACGGGCACTGTTAATGAGCCCATGATAAAATGTCTGCAACAGTAGCCAGCTTTCCATTCCATGATGGGGACATTCTAGGATGTAGTCTTGGAAACGCTCCCATGCTTCTGGAACGGATTCATCATGTTGTTGCTGAAAACTTGTAATCTTCCCACGGAGAGCATTGGTCTTGCCCATGGGAAAGAATTTGGCCAGAAAGTTCGTGGAGCAGAGTGCCCACGTAGTGTTCTTCTCCTTTGTAGCGTAGAACCACTGCTTCGCTCTCCCCAACAGTGAGAATGGGAAAAGGCGAAGTAGTATGGCGTCTTTGGGGACTTCAGCCATGATGAAAGTGCTGCAGATCTCCAAGAAGTGTTGAAGATGAGCACTAGCGTCTTCGTGTGGCTTCCCACAGAACTGGTTAGCTTGCACCATGTTGATGAGCCCAGGCTTGAGCTCGAAGTTGCGGTCGATCTCCCTAGCAGGTCCAGTGCGGATGTTGTCCGTAGTGGGAGCTGAGAACTCACGGATCGACTTGTTCGCCATGGCTTCGAATTCAGTTGACAAATTCCGGATGAAACTTCGGCGGTCTTCGGATTTGGATGAAGCTTTGTGCTGAAGTGTTGACGATGTCTTCTTGAGCTTGGCTCTTGTTCTTCTGAATAAGGCTTCGGGATCGTCGACAAAGTTGTCTGGAAGATGTCTTCTATTCATGCATCACCCTACAATAAATAATCAAAATGGAAAATACAGGGGTAAAACTGTATAAGAGAATTGATAAGCTCGATCAGATTAGTGATGCAAATGATGACTCAAAGTTCCGTATTCATTCCTACTTAGTAATCAACCTTCCCCGGCAACGGCGCCAAAAATGCTTGTTGGGCATTCTTAACGTCACTACCAAAAGTAGACTTAGTTTTCTAATTCTGATAACGGCGCCAAAAATGCCAAACCTATCCCTCATGCCACTTAAGCCAAGTTGTCATCCCCAGCATGACATGAGAGACGCGGTATTGAAATATGCATTTGCTCATCAAGATAAATAATAAAAGGGATCTGCAAGCGCACAGATTAATACCGATGTAGCATTTTAACCGGGAAGTATTCCAGGTATCGTTATTTATATTTTTACCACTGGGAAGGGATTTCTAAGTATCATGGTTGATAATGGAATGAGAATATGGAACTGAGTACACATCATTGCATGTATAACCGAGAGTATTTATCAATCTCTTTATACAGGTATAAATGTCACATTAAGGAAAGGTAAAGTGATAATGGTGACAAAGATAATTAATCTGATCAGCTAGCCACATATAATAATGATAAGCACCTCAACAGATATTCTAGCAAGTCATTAGCATGGAATTAGGATGAACTACAAAGATATTCCCTAAGTTATTATTAACTATAAAGTCTAGCATATCATAGTTAGTGCAATTATACTTGGCAATCATGGTGAGAAAAGACTATATCCATGCATAGTGAATATTAGCAAGGAAGATGAAGAACATAGCAATCACTCCCCTGTAATAGTGTTGCTCTGCCTGCCCTATACACGAGAGGGGGACTATATAAGAATCAACGAAGCTGTCACTATCGCGAACTACCCCACAATCCGGCATATAGGGTGCAATCGCAGATAAATACGGTATAGACACCACGTCTACACAATAATTATCATTCACCCACTGTACACATGGATAAACGCTATACGATCCTAGGCATGTATATAATTCCAATCTAACTAAGCCAAGCATATAACTATGATAAACTAAGAACAATATAATTGCAAATATAATCAAGTAGAGCAAAGTCATAACCAATATATTGAAATAGAACAAAGTCATATTCATAATATTGAAGAACAATGATGAACAATTGAAGAATAATAGAGGAATTACCAAGAATCCTCTTGACAGATCCGGGAACCAATCGAAGATTGACTCCTTCTAGTTCTAATCCTATGTAGCTATGCTAACTAGAGATCTAGTTGATGTGGTGGCTCTAGGGCTTGATCAGAGGCTCTCCTCCTGAATTAGGGTTTGAAGTATGAGACGAGGGCCTCTCCTCTAGGGTCAGGGGCCTTGCTTATATAGCCCTTTCGGATGAATCTGGGCCGTTGGATCAAACCGACATTGATCGTGCGGTTTTCCTTGATCCTCTAGGTCGGTGGAGCATAATCCTCGAGGCGGAGCCTGATTGGCTCCGGGGCCAGGGCGGGCGCCCTAGGGACTAGGGCGGGCGCCCTGTCCCCGGCTCTGTTACGCCTCCCGTTCGTTCTCGTGGCTTCTGGACTCTTCTAGATGTAAGATAATTACGTGTTCGGTTAATATCCCGTCATTAATCCGACATGTGGGCCTTTCTTCCGTATTTCCTGATAACCCCCTGCAGAAATAGATAAACAGCAAAACTCGTGGAATTCTGTCAGATAAAACCCTAAGTCTAGGTGTTGGTTTCATTTGGATCCTTTTCTCTATTTATTTGATAGTTATAATTGATACTTAAGGACCGTCAACATACCTGTACATGGGCCTTGATGGGCCTTCAAAATAAGAAAGTAGTTATGCGTATGAATCTGGACCTCCAAAAATCTTCGCCCGTGCGTTGATCCAGTCAAGAGGCCCAATGCATTCCTCTCGCGCTTCTTTTCCACGAAGGAGGGGTTGGACAGCGGCACGTCATCCCTCTCGCCTAGGGTCGAAACATGGTGCCCGTTTGAGTTGCTAACGGGTTTCTCAGTTCGAGCGGAGGCCTGGTTCCCATTCGATAGGGATCCAACGGAGGTAGCTAGTGACCGACCCCTCACTCTTGACGACCGGTTCAACAGGGTAACTAGGGCTGTTCAACCGTCCCCGGTGGCTCATTGCTTTTTTCCGATAAAATACCCTAGACCAATGTTCATGGATCGAAGAGTCCCATATGGTGCTCGGTGCATCTGGATATTTGCCACTAGTGTGCCACTCCTCATTCCATCTCTCACTCTGTTGGCTTGCAGCAACTGTCGAAACCCCTCCACAGGGCTAGCCTACGAACTCCGAAACCGGATTCGGACTGTGTGCAGATGATGCAGCATGATGCGCGTATGTCCATGATGCATATGATGACTTTGTATACATAGTATTGCAAGGGATGTGAAGAGCAACTTAAAAGAAGACGTTTAAGAACAGCATTAATAACGAAAACAACAGGAAGTGGGCTCGGCGATTGTTTTACCAGCTTCTATTCAGGGACTAAGTTGTTCCCTTCACGGCCATGAAAACTCGTAGCCGTCGAAGTAATCAATGAAGTTGTCATTGCATGGCTCGTCGTTGAGGAGGTAATTGCTTATGCGTAAAAAACGTTGCATCTCTCAAAGCCTGGCGAAGCTAGTGCCATCTCCGTTGTCGTTGTCGTTGCCGTTGTCGGAGTTAAGGAAGTTGGAGTTGGAGCTTGTCTCGGTCGACACCAGGACATCGGCGATCGAGCACATGAGCTGCTGGGGTAGATCCTCCGGTACCTCTCCTGCCTCTAGATTGAGATGATATATGTTTGTTGATGATTTATGAACCTTCTTGTCATTGCAGGGCTGGTTGACTCGTGGTACGCTGGGGTAGCTGAACTTGTCGGACCATGTGCCCTTCAATTCATCAGAGTGGAGTCGTAGGTTGGCCGCTGGCTCGAGGAAGTTGGCGGGCTCACCGGTCGGTGGGAGGAGGTCGAGGTCATAGCCCTTCCTGACGACGACGAACTCAAGGCTCCCAAACCAGATGTGGGAGCCCAGAGAAAAGTTGATGCCATTTCTGGCCATCGAAGACTTGGTGGAGTAAAACGTGATGCGCAAAACCCTCTACCTGGCGTGCCAACTGTCGGTGTTCTAGAATGGGGGTGTCTAGAGACGGTGACAAGTAAATGAAGATGCTCGCCGGAGCCTCCGATGGTGTGCAAGGCGGACACAAGATGTATATTGGTTCAGGTTGAATGTCCCTACGTCCAGTGCTCGCTGCTACTCGTGTTGCTTTGCACCGAAGTGCTTGTAGTAGGGGGATACAAGCTGGTCCAGAGAGGGATGGCTCCCAGGTCTCTGTATGTGGGTGTGTTTGAGTGCTGGAGTATGTGTATGTTTAGAACATTGCCATAGTGTGGTGTTGTCTGGTCGTGCTGCCTCCTGGTTGAGGGTCCCTCCCTCCCCTTTTATAGCATGCAAAGGGAGGGGTCAGGTTACAGTGTTCGGATGTACAAAAAATGGAAAGAGACTGCCCTAAGGTGCTCCCTATTCCTAGCTTTTGTCTTAGCTCGTGCTTTTGTACAGTCGTCGTTGTGGTGATGGTGCGTCGTGGCTGTTGATGACGTGGTGAGGCCATACCCTAACATGGTGTCATGATGATGAGGATTTCGTGGCCCTAAAGCTGCGTCGACGAAAAGGTGGGGGGCCTAGATGGTCGTTGCTCCTCGCCCCGTTAAGGTGAACATGATAGGGTGCGGCATAGCATAGCCTCTTCCTGTTACTGCTGTGGGGGGCGAGAAAGATCCATGGAAGCCTTGACCTGATCATGAATCAGGTGTTACAAGTTTCCAGGCGATCCTGCACGATGCGGTGAGCTCCTGTTCCTTAACAGGAAAGGGTAGGGGCCCGTGCGTACCTGTGGCAGCGTCTTATAGTGGGGGTCGAGCAAAGCGGTAGCCGTGCAAAGGGGTCGATCGCCTCAATGATGTCACAAGGCTCGGGTGCCTGGATGACGTCACGGGGGTCGAGCGAGATGGACAGAGGTCGGACGAAGTGGAGGAGCGCTGGGAGGCTCGGGCGCTTATCCTTTAGCTTTGGTTTCGAGTAGAGTAGGGCCTAGGCCGGCTATGGTGGACCGTGGGCCACTATTCTGCCTTGGTGGATAGTTTTTGTACAGAGAAACAAATGTGTGGTGGTAACTGAAAGTGATGGCGAGGCGAATACAAGACTAGAGAGTACCGATTACGATGGTTTTTATGTGGAGCTTGATGGGGAATAATACAAGGAATGCAATCTGAATTCTAGTTATTGTAATATTAAGTAACAATCCAAACTAGAAGTTCTCTGCCTAGTGCTGATCACAGAATATGAATGAGATGTAAATCGATCACACACACGCAAGGAAATTTCAGATTTGATGCAAACAAGGAGTATGATTGGGATGCAAGTGTTGCGATTAGACCCAACCAAAATTTTGCACCAAACAAGGATAGCACACTGGTTGCACTACTTGATATGAAAACTTTCAGCACTTGTGCACATAAACCTACTGATCTTTCAACCTTTCTTTCTCAGCTTTTCTCTATTCTTTTTTTTACTTTTCTTTCTTCTCTTTTTTTTGACACACTTTTTTTATAACTAAACACAGAGACCATATTAAGACACTTGCACAATTAAGATAAGAACAAAACACAACCAGTAGCAATAATAGGATCAAAGTTTACGCGAAGGACATGATATGTGTTTTTAGATTTTTTGTAGGGATTTTCAGATATATAAAGAGGCTCAAAGGACACGCAAAGGATAATGATCAGCAACTAAAACAAAGACTCTAATGAACTGAAACTTGACAAAACTCACTAAAATAGCAGATTGAAACAAAGGGCTAAAGCAATGTATTTTTTAGGCTTTTGGTGAATAGGACGAAACAAAATATATAAGTAGCTAAGGGAAAAATCCTACCGTGGTAACGAAAGCTCTGATACCAGATGATGCGCTCAGGGGGTCCCGATCTTCACGACGTAGGATGATCGCCCGATAACTAGCTGAAGAACAGCCGGATAACTTGCTGCAGGCAGCGATAACTAGTGCAACCTGGCAAATCAAACTCGAAGCCAACCACCGTCTTTAACCGGCAACCTGAATCGAGGATTCGCCCAACCACACTCTCAAGGAACCAACCAACACAGCCTACAATCAATCAAGGAGAACCTTGAAGGGAGTAGGAGCACCAATTGGGAGCGGATGAAGCCGCCGCTTCTGTAATCCCGCAAGGAAATCACAAGAGCAAAGGGATAGAGATCACTCTCTAAATATTTGTTAGCACACAGCTGAACAAAGGGTTTCTGTATATCAAATATTAAGTTGTCTACCAATGCTATAGAGTAAGGGGGTATTTATACAAGGAACCGCCCTCCTGGATAGGTAGAAACATGAAATGAAAAAGATAAGTCGGACTATGTGAAAGGGCCTCTTCGAACTGGCTTCCTGCTGGGTTCCTGCGTGGCTGTTTGACTTCTGCGCAGTCTCCAGTGTTTTGGCAATAACTCCATCTTGGAACCTCCAAATGATGTGCGGCTGGATGCGTTGGAAAGCTAACTTGATAAGCATTCACACCATGTACAACATGTACCACGAAATATTGTACAATGGTACAGTTTTGCACGGGAAGTTAATCATCATGCAGGCTGATGAACTGCTGACCAGTCTTCACTAAAACAGGTTGGCCACCCAGAAGGAAACACCAAACAGGTCGACACTTGTTGCATTGGAAACTAGACTTGACAAGCGTTCCAACAAGTCCTCATGGGCCTTCATAGCTTTTGGCAATAAAAAATGGTGGCTGATTCTTTCTGATGGTTCTGTCATACTGGACTGGCTCGAACATGATCCTCCTCTTTGGTTCACCCTTGGTGTCTTCTTGTCATCCTCCGTGGTGCACCTAAGTAATAGCAACGTGCACGACTTAGGCAGTATATAATTCTCATTAACATTAAAATGATTTTCAGAAAGTAGCGCGTGCACCTCTTGTTGTAGCTTCTTGGCTCAACTACGTGTAATTGGTCCATCAAAGACTTGGATTGGTGTTGGTGTAGCTTGACTTGGAGGTTGTAACATGTTGTTGGTTGACGTGGTCATATCAATATCCTTCTATGATTGAAGAGACTCGTTCAAAGAAGTATTTTGCAAAGACATGGGCTCACTTTAATATTATTGAAGATGGAGATGGGATGACTGCTGCTGATCATTTTAAAGAAGAATTCTGGGTAATTCAATAAGTGTAAAATGTCATTGTTTTTAAATTTCTAAATATGATTTGCCTGTTGCTAACGTCGGATTTGGTTTGTCTAAATATGAAAGATGATATGCCTCTGTATTGTCAATGTAGAGCATCTACTCAGTGGAAGATGATTTAATGCCACATGCAGAATATGTTCTTGAGAGGCTTGCAGCTAAACAGTGTAGCAATATGATGTATAAGCTTCGTGTGGATGCTATGAAGGCATACTATGACAAGTTCCTTCAGCAGAGGATAAAGGATGCAGAGGCTTGCAAGAAATTACTTTGTCAAGCCCATTTTGCAAAGGTTAAGCCAGACTAGATTTCTGAGGCTGCATGGCGTGCCATTTGTGCTTACTGGTGGTCACCAGAATATTTAAAGAAGCGCCGCCTTGCTCAAGAGTCACGCAACCAAGTGGATTTTGCTCAAAACAGGGGCGGGTCTCGACCATATGGTCAAACCAAACAATATCTAGTAAGTTGTGATGAGCTGAACTCTACATGTCCATATATTAATGCTATGTTGTACCACTTTCTAATTAGATCTCCAAATCACAGGAAAAGACTTATGGTCCACATGCAGCCACTAACATGAATACATTTTGCTCCATGAAGTCGAGTGTCAAAAATTGTGATAGCAATAGAAATAGTAGCCCAATTTCAAGCCAAAAGGCCCAACAACGTGTTGTATGTTCCACCTCATTTTTAAATATCTAAGGTTCTACAACATGATATGAAGGGTAACATGAACTTTTTTGTTTCATAGTATGATTACTTTGCTGCTCTTGAGGCTGAACATCCAAATGATTGTGAGTAGCGCAGAAGTGATGCACAACTTGATCCTATTGTGCTATACAAAAGTAGTGGTCGTGGCTTAGTTCATGGCCGTGTGCCAATAGGAAATGGTGGTATAAGGAAAACTGAGATGAAAGGATTTGGTAGGAGGACAAACACAACAAGCCAAGCAAATTCAAGGTCTTATCAATATCTTCTGAGGAGGAATGCGCAGTTGGAGCAGAACGCTCAAAACAACAATAGGACTTGTACTAACCAAACATATGAAGGTATTTGAGCTAATTTGACATATTGTATGTACCTAATCAGTTGCTTTAAAATGTTCTCTAATCATCTTGTGTTTTAGGATACTTTTGACAAGCTGAACATGGAATTACCAGCAGAAATTACAGACATCCTGCAGTCAGTCAATGCAATTGCAAATGCAAATGCTTCTATGCCACCAATTGAACAGGTCTATATCTTACCATGCATTTATAAGATTCATTGGGGCTATTGAGTTCCTAGCTAGCTCTCCATTTTTAGCATTGTGCATCTCACATCACATAAGATAAGGTCTTGCTGTAACCATGTGTTCAGTTGTCATGTGTTGTCTGTACTGTTAGTCACTCATCAATTTAAGTTCCATCACTTTGTAGGGTACAGAGTCATCACATGCATGAGACGCTGGTTCTGGTGGTCAAGAGAGCAATGGCATCGAAGAGAATGAAGGCAATGCTAACATAGACTGAAATAGTGTCTAGACAGCGTAAGCCTCTTTTGTGCAGTTGGAGTGTATATGGTGTAGCTCCAAGTTCACTTGCTTCTATTGAAGTAAGTTGACCTCTTTTGTGCAGTCTTATACCTAGTATGTAGATGTCAGAGAGTGAAAAGGCCTCTCTGCTATTTACTTGGCATGTAAGCAGCTAGACTTGCTGAAGCCTTTTGCCTCTTGAACTGTTACTTAGTTGGCATGTAAGTAGCTAAGACTTAGTCAAGTCTTGCCTCTTGAACTTACTTAGTTGGCCTGTAAGACTTGCTAAAGTCTTACTCTCGAGAAATGTGGTGAATTTGGACTTGTGAACCACTTTGAAATGTAACGTGCAATTTGGATTTAGAATGTGTGTGTAAATTTGTCTCTGTGATGCCAAATGCAAGTGGTAGAATAATATATTTTTATGTTTTTCTAGAATCAAAATGGATGGTTATGTACCTGATCTTATTCCTGTGACATCTCCTGTCAGGAACTGGAAAAGGATTCCTGTCATTTATTTTCCTGACTACTGGATGACAGGAAATTAAATGTAATCATGTTGCTAGTTTTCTTTCTCCTGATGGCTGCAATGACAGAAATTAAGTGCTGATTCCTGTTAGTTTAGAGTTCCTGACGGGAATTCCTGTTGGCCAGGCTGACACTATATAGGGCTCGTTGGTGGGATTAGAACCATCAGGAATTTTGTCGGCTTGCTGTCAGGAATATTCTACCTTTCCTGTCACCCTATTCCTGATGGCAGTTTCCTGACGGCTGCCCGTCAGGAATATATTTCCTGATGGTTTTGTGCACATTCGTGACGTTTTTTGGCCAATAGGAATTTTAGCTGCTCTGGTAGTGAATTTAGGCTTATGTGTAAGTATTATAGGATAAAATAAAGTATGTATAATGCATATTCTTCTGCGTGTGCAACTCAAATTGTACTTATCGTCTTTTTATTTATATATACTAATAATTATGACACTGTGTAGGAGGTTCCTATTTATCCTGAGGTGTAATATGACAAAATTAATATAAATAATAGGAAAAATTAAAAATAATAATAAACATACATGTTAAAATGGGAAAATACATATTGTTTCTAACCATTGAATCGTATCCCACCCTAAATAATAGTCGTTACAATATATATGATGCTTTCTGTATGTTGGCCTATATTAGTTTTTTATATCTATATTTTTACATATATTAATATTTCACAAACTAAGTTTATGGACTAGTGATACAAATGCTAGGGCCACCAAGTTCATAGATATAATAGCAATCCAATTGCCCTGACAAGTGGCAGCAATCAACTGCTTCATGATTCATCTTGGTTCCAGTTCTGTAATTGACACTTCATTTGGTGACATTGCTCTGGCTGACCTGCGGGGTGGGAAGTTGTAGGATATGATTCCGAATAGATATGTGGGTACGAACCGTTCTTGAAAGTAAAAAATACTGGCTTCGATGGAGCTGGGAGAGAGAACGAAAGTACTACTGCTAAGCATAACGTTTACCATTGACGCCTATGATCTCCACAATTGTTCCCGTGGTCTGGTGCTCCCACACCTGCATCGAATTCAGACTATTGTAACTTTTTTGCAGCATGATGATTGTGTAGAGTTTGGGAAAGTATGGTGCCATACTAGACCTAAGAGGTCAACAGATTCATCGATGTTAAAGGAACCATTGCTTCTCCCTGTCAAGATTTCTAAAATCAAGACGCCAAAGCTGAATACATCTGACTTTAAAGAGTAGTAGCCGCGCATGGCATATTCTGGTGCCATATATCCACTGCAAGGAAAAGAAAGTCTATTATTAGTATGCCATGGTGTCTCTCATCAGGATACTTTGGACCATTAGCAACTAGCGAAGTGCCCCCGTGTTGCTGTGGTGCAACAGAACAAAAGAATAATTTATACATACACAGTTCATGTGAGAACTAGGGTATATTTAATAGCAGGGGAGGTAAAAAATAGGCAAAAACATAGGGACGGAATGGTGGTCATGGCAGACACTCTTATCACCACTAACATGAATGTTTTAAGTAGTAGAGATGCTTACTGTTAGATGATCAGGAATAGTTCAGTCTAGGCATGAGACTAGGACAATGTAACAAATATAGTATAGTTAGATGATCAGGAATAGTTCAGTCTAGACATGAGACTAGGACAATGTAACAAATATAGTATAGCCTAGAATTAAGGATCACCAAGTGTAAATGTGTGATGTACATGCCACGGTGGGGGCTTTTCCCACCCTATATAACACGAAACCGTGTGCCTCAAAGGTAACACGTTAAACCCAAATACTGCTTTCATGGTATTCGGAGCCTAAAATCCTCACGGATACATCGATCCTCATGGCAACCTCCTCTGAAGCTGCTGCCTTCTTCTCCTTTGGTTTTCTCCCACCAGTAACCAAGAAACTCACTCGCGGCAACTACAACATGTGGCTTGCTCAAGTCACAGCCACTCTGCAGGGCGCTCAGCTCTAGAGTTTCACCAAACCCACCACCAAACCCCCTCCTGAGCTTCTGGAGGTCGACGTCGCCGATGCTGCGGCGGGCAAGAAGGAACTAGCCGTCAATCCAGAATATGAGAAGTGGTTGGCCAAGGACAGCCAAGTCCGCAGCTACCTCTTCTCATCCCTCTCCAATGACACCTTCTCCCAGGTCACTTATACGACCACGGCGGCCGAACTATGGGCCGCGATTCAGACGCTCCAGGTGTCCCAGTCCCGTGCCCGGATCATGTCCACACAGATGGCGCTCGCCACAGCAACCAAGGGGTCGTCAACCGTGGCGAAATTCTTCACCAAGATGAAGGGCTTGGCTGACGAGATGGCATCGGCGGGCAAGAAGCTGGACGATGATGAGGTCGTCTCCTACATCCTCATGGGTGTTGGAGAGGAGTTCGAGTCGGTTACATCTACGGTTGCAAACCGTACCGACCCAATTTCTCTCCCGGAGCTCCAGGCTCAGCTCATGAGCCATGAACAACGTCGTGAAATCCACGATGGCGGCTCCCACTCCTCCGTCAACTCTGTAGAAAAGGGCGGCCATGGTGGTGGCCATCCCTCCTATTCCCGTGGCGGCCGTGGTGGTGGTGGTCACGGCGGCTTCGGGCGTGGCTGCAACAGCGGTCGAAATGGTGGTCGTGGTGGCGGCCACAACAACAACAACAACTTCACCAACAACACCTTTCTCGAAGGTGTGATCTGCCAGATTTGTCGCAGGGAAGGCCATGGTGCTGATCGCTGCTACAAGTACGTCGGCTACCCAAAGAAGAGCGCATACGGGGCATCAACATCCTACGGCGTGGATACAAGTTGGTACATGGACACGGGTGCCACTGACCACATCACCAGCGAGCTAGATCAGCTCACAGTTCGTGGTCGCTACCACGGCAATGATCACGTGCATACTGCCAGTGGATCAGGTATGAAGATCAATCACATCGGTCATAGTACTTTGAGTTTTCCTACCAGTAATCTTCATCTTCGTAACATACTACATGTTCCACAAGCCCACAAAAATCTTGCATCTATCCACCGTATTACTCGTGACAACAATGTATTTTTAGAATTTCATCCCGATCATTTTTTGGTTAAGGAGCAGGGAACGAAGAGAACCCTACTCCAAGGCAGATGTGAGCGTGGCCTCTACCCACTCCAGTCATCCAATAAAAAGTACTTGCCGCTATCAAGCCATCCACCTTGCTATGGCATCATCGACTTGGTCATGCGTCCACTCCAGTAGTTCAGTGTGTCCTCAACCGTCATAGTCTTCCATTTGTTCAAGATCCCAGTCATGTTAGTATTTGTGATGCATGTCAAGAAGGAAAAAGCCACCAGTTACCCTACCCTAGGTCAACTAGTGTGTCAAAACATCCTTTTGATCTTGTTTTCTCTGATGTATGGGGTCCTGCTCCTAAATCAGTTGGTCGAAATAAATATTACTTAAGTTTCATTGATGATTATAGCAAGCACACTTGGATTTATTTGCTTCGTCAGAAATTTGAAGTGTTTCAGTGTTTTCATTATTTTCAAAAACTTGTTGAGCGGCAATTTGATTCAAAATCCGTGTTGTACAAACTGACTGGGGTGGCGAATATCAAACTCTTAGCACTTTCTTTAAATGTGTAGGGATATCTCATCAAATCTCATGCCCTCACGCACATCAACAAAATGGAGCCGCAGAACGCAAACATCAACACATTGTCAAGGTTGGCCTTACTCTTTTAGCCCACGCCTCCATGCCTCTCAAGTTTTGGGATGAGGCATTCATTAAAACTGTATTTCTTATTAATCGACTACCCACTAAAGTCATCGATCATGACACACCTCATGAACGCCTTCACGGACAAGCTCCTGACTACATGTTTCTACGCACTTTTGGGTGCGCGTGTTGGCCCAACCTTCGACCTTTCAATCCTCGAAAACTTGAGTTTAGATCAAAGCAATGCGTCTTTCTGGGATATAGTAATCATCATAAAGGTTTTAAATGTCTTGAGCCCACCACTGGTCGAGTTTATATTTCTCGTGATGTAGTGTTTGATGAACACCTATTTCCTTTTTCTAAACTTCATTCTAATGCGGGTGCTCAACTTCATGCCGAGCTCACTCTTCTACCCGATATCCTACTCAATCCAACATCCACCTTTGGGAAAACTCAAGTACTTGATCAGTGCGTGCGTTCTTCACTACCTACTAATCCATCAGATTATGCTGGAGATTTGATATATGCAGGTGCAAATTCAGATCAAAACAATGAAGATTTGGGGTTAAACCAGCGTCATTTCATGTGTCTCCTGACGGGAGGCAGCACGACTCCCGAGGTTGATCTCCCTGCCACGGCTGCAGGCGCTGCATCCGGATCATCCTCGGGATCGCGAACGGCGTCAGGTGCCACAGGGGGGACCGGTGGTACCGAATCCTCCTCGGGGCCGAACACGGTGTCCAGTGGTGATGCCATTTTTTCGGCTAGCGCAACCGCGTCTGATGGCGCGACCGCGTCTGATGGTGCTGTGGTCAGGTCAGGTAGATCTACTGACTCCGTCGTTCCAGGATCCTCTGCGCCCTCCACCGCTCGCTCTCCGTTGCACCAGCGCACGACTACAACATCGGCAAGTCAGGCTGTGGGATCTAGTGCGGCTGTCCCTGGATCAGATGTGCCAATCTCGCTTGGACTAGATCCTGCGGCCCCTGTGTGTCCGTCTGCACCAGCTTCTACTACCACAGTGCCACCTCGTCCTACTACTCGTTCGTAGCATGGAATCATGCAGCCCAAGCGCCGCACTGACGGCACGGTCCTCTGGTGCAACCTCGCCACAACAGAAGAGCCGTCATCTGTTAATGATGCTTTGCAAGATAAAAATTGGATTATGGCTATGGATGAAGAACATCATGCTCTGCTCAATAATCATACTTGGCATTTGGTTCCACCTCCACGTGGCAAGAATGTCATTAGGTGCAAGTGGGTGTACAAGATTAAGAGAAGAGCTGATGGCCGCATTGAATGGTACAAGGCACGTCTAGTGGCCAAAGGTTATCGGCAACGCTATGGTCTTGATTATGAGGACACTTTCAGTCCAGTTGTCAAAGCTGCTACAATTCGCCTCGTTTTGGCTATAGCATTATCCAACGGCTGGTCCCTTCGGCAACTCGACGTCAAAAATGCATTTCTTCATGGTGTTCTCCAAGAGGAAGTATACATGCGTCAACCACCTGGCTATGTCGACCCCAAGTATCCAGGATATGTTTGCAAACTAGATAAAGCTATCTATGGCCTCAAGCAAGCTCCGCGGGCGTGGCATGCTCGTCTTTGTGCAAAACTTGAGTCTCTTGGATTTGTTGCCTCCAAGGCAGATGCATCACTCTTCTACTTCAACAAGGGACGGTACACTCTATTTGTCCTTGTATATGTTGATGATATTATAGTGGCTAGCTCATCTGTCGATGCTACCAAGGCTTTGCTTGTTGATTTACAACAGGACTTTGCACTCAAAGACTTAGGTGACCTTCATTATTTCTTGGGCATCGAAGTCAAGAGGGGAAACACTAGTATGCTTCTCACCCAAGAGAGATATGCCACAGAGGTATTAAAATGATCTGGTATGGGCAAGTGTCATCCTATTGATACACCGTTGTCCAGCTCGGAAAAACTAAGTATAGAAGATGGGGACAAACTTGGATCTGAAGATGCTACAAATTATCGTAGTGTGGTAGGAGCATTACAATATTTGACTCTGACAAGGCCGGATATATCATTTGCAGTAAACTATGTCAATTCTTACATTCACCTACCACTATACATTGGAGCGCTGTTAAACGGATCCTGAGGTACATCAAAGGGACCATCCAACTTGGGCTTAAATTTAGCAAATCTGAATCTATGTTAGTAAGTGCTTTCTCAGATGCTGATTGGGCCGGTTGTGTGGATGACCGAAGGTCTACAGGAGGTTTTGCTATGTTTCTTGGCAACAACCTAATTTCTTGGACTGCCAAAAAGCAACCAACAGTGTCAAGATCAAGCACTGAGGCTGAATATAAAGCACTTGCCAATGCAACTGCAGAAATGATATGGATTCAGAAGTTGTTGACTGAACTTGGGATTAGGCATCCTCGTAGTGCACGACTATGGTGTGATAATCTAGGTGCAACCTATCTTTCTGCAAATCCGATCTTTCATGCACGAACAAAGCATATTGAGATAGATTTTCACTTTGTCAAAGAAAGAGTGGCACAAAAATTACTAGAAGTCAGGTTCATCTCAACTGGGGATCAGTTAGCAGATGGTTTCACCAAATCACTACCGATTATCAAGTTAAAAAAATTTAGAGACAATCTCAACCTCCAAAGTGGCTGGGATTGAGGGAGGATGTTAGATGATCAGGAATAGTTCAGTCTAGGCATGAGACTAGGACAATGTAACAAATATAGTATAGTTAGATGATCAGGAATAGTTCAGTCTAGACATGAGACTAGGACAATGTAACAAAAATAGTATAGCCTAGAATTAAGGATCACCAAGTGTAAATGTGTGATGTACATGCCACGGTGGGGGCTTTTCCCACCCTATATAACACGGAACCGTGTGCCTCAAAGGTAACACGTTAAACCCAAATACTGCTTTCACTTACTATGTTCCGACAACATGATTTGTGACCTCGCGTGAGTGGTCCCCTCCAGATAGCCTAGCCAAGCCGAATTCTGAAATCTTAGGAGTATAAGCAGAGTCTAATAGGACGTTGCTTGCTTTCAAGTCTCGGTGGATAATCTTCAACTGCGAATCTTCATGGAGATACTGTAATCCTTCCATTTATTATCTTGAATCTGTTTTCCCAATCCAGCTCTTTGCTTATCTCAGGGTCTGCAATTGAACAAGAAACCTCATGTCAGCAAACATAAATTTTTGTAGTATATATGCTACTGAAAACAGATAATTATTACAGAATAGTACCAAAAAGAATGGTGTCAATGCTTCTGTTGGGCATGTATTCATACACAAGTAACTTCTCATGTTCTTGTGAGCAAACACCAAAAAGCCTAACAAGATTCTTGTGTCGAAGATTGGCAACCAAAACAAGCTCATTTTTCAGCTCTTGTATCCCTTGCCCTGAACTATGTGATAGCCTCTTCAATGCTATTTCTTGACCACCGGGAAGTACCCCCTGCATAACTCAAAACCTTCAGTTGTTAAAACTGAAAACGCTTTGTTAAGTGGAATAACAAGAGTGGCACTGGCACCTTATAAACTGTACCGAAACCTCCTTCACCAAGCCTATTTCTCTCAGCGAAGTTGTCAGTCGCAGCACGTAGTGTTGATATGTCAATAAGAATCGAGTCAAAGCTTTCGATGTTTTCAGGATTAGTTGAAACTGTACAAGAAAATAATAAAAAGAGCAAGCATATAGTGAATTAGTGACAAAGCCACAAAGGCAAGGAGCAATTTCTTAATATAAAATCCTTTTCGATTTGAGAGATGAAACGTAATATAAACAAAATAAATCAAGTATATGAAGAGAGTGCTGTTCAATATTTATCCTGTTAGTAAGTCAAATAGCCTATATGTTCATTCATTCTTTTGCTATCTGTTCACAATTCAAATTTGTCAAGGCAACTTACAGGAGTTCGTAGGCTCTTTTGGTGAACTTCTCCTCTTCGAAAGACACAAACAAATCATAGTGACGGCTATCACTACAGCAACTATGGCAATGCAATTGCTAGAACAATCCTTGTTGTGTTTCTCGTTCTTCCTGAAAACAGATGCCATGAACTAGATATGACAGTATGCAGCATATCTCAGTAAGGATTCAACCATAGTTTGAATGCAAGTTCTTTTCAAAAGAAACATTTGACTTAAGCACTTTAGGATTCCGATTAGCAAATCTTAGAGGAAACATGAGTTGGTCTAAATATTTTACATCTGTTAACCCTACTAGTTTCTACCCCCTCTGCCTGAATAAGAAAGACGTTTTAGTTTTGTCCTAAATCAAACTATTTTAAGTTGACCAAGTTTATAGAGAAGAGCATAAACACTTATGATACCAAATAGATATACTAAGAAAATATATTTTATGACAAACCAGACGGTACTTATTTGACATCATAAATATTTGTGCTTTTTTGTATGAATTTGGTCAAACTTAAAATTATTTGACTTAGGACAAAGCTAAAACAACATTCTTTTTGGAAGGAGGGAGTACTGGAAATGGAAATAACCACATTCCTTTCTAAACTAGTATGTCTGACTTGACCATGCTAAAATAGTGATCACAGGCGCTGCAGCATGTGTACGTCGAAAACTTTAATGGAAAGTGAGTAAATTTTGTTATATAATTTGTACAAGAGCAATTTACAAGGAATGGAGGCCTTGCCGACGTACAAAGGTTGTGTTAATCTGTGTATATTCTGATACCATTCACAGGGTGCCTAGATTAATGTTTGTTTATTCAGAACCAATGAACTAATGTGTTTTTAGCGGAAGCACCTTTAGTGTGGTGGAAGAGTCTTGGATGCGACTATATATATATATATTATAAGATGTTTGTGAGGCTTAATGGTTGTGTGCATCCCTAGCTGGTGTAGAGGCCCGAAAGTAATATTTCCTTCTTCTACAAAATGAACTCGATCCTGTGCATGTATCTTACCTGGTGGAGTCGCCGCAGCGTCGGGTTTCCGGAGAAGAAAGGATACACCTCATACCTGAAATTGCACCGGATCCCGATAATCCTCCCGCCCTGCGTTGCGTTGAGGAACTGAGTCCTGGAAGAAATTATACTGCCAAGGTAGCTTCGGCAGTCGGCTGGCGACAAGTCCGGCGTGTGTTAGAATATTAGGCAATTTCCATGTTATTTTAATTCTATAAATTAACGTTATGACGATGACATATAAAAGATTATTAACCATTGGAATCATGATATCAAACATATCCATAACAATATGGAACATGTGATCAATCATCATGTGAAGCATGTGATTATTTAAAACATGAAAGCAAGATATATGAAGTATAATAGTAAGGCAAAACATATATATCATAACAACAATAAACATGTGACAACATGTGAAACGATATGACAGAACTACTGAAACATACAGACAACAATGTATGAAACAACTTGACTGAACCAACGAAACAAGCAGACATGACATATATCTTATAGCAGAAATAGACACAGAATATAAACAAAAACGATATAACTAAACAAACGAAACAGACTCATAGCAGCGTTTGAAACAATATGGATATACCACTGAAACAAGTATGATCTGGAAAACGTAAAACAACAGGGAGATGAAACAATCATACCCTCCCATGCGCTCCGAGGATCCTGATTCTTGTCCAACCTCCCCCGTCATGTCATAGGAGATGATGAAAGGAAGAAGATGAAGAACTCGAGGAAGAAGACGACAAACGGTGGTGACTTGGGCAGTCGCGTAGACGCTCCCCAAAAATCTAATTGCCGATCCCTCGTGCAAGGTCTCGAACGGCAAGGGCTTCGGAGGCACCTGCCCTCTCCCTTCTCCGTGCGCGCGGATTGAGGAGATGGAGAAACCTTCGTTGCGGCTGAAATGCGGTTCTGTCTTCTCTCTCGTGTACCGAAGAGACAGGGCTCTCTCTTTTATCTATGCGGCTGGAAGAGGAAGGAGGAGGGGGCGGGCATGTGAAGAGTTCAACTCCCAGTTGAAACTCCCGCGGTTAGTGAGGCATGTGAAGAGTTCAACTCTTAGTCGAAACTCCCGCGGTTAGTGAGTGCTAAAAATTAACACAACCACACCACGCCTTGCCCGCTGCCTGCCTGCCTGCCACGTCCACGTCCATGGCGGCGGCGGCGGCGCGCGCGTGTGTGTGTGGCACGCCTTTGTCCATTTCTTAACTTCTCAATTTAAGTAGAATAACTTTCACCATATAAGTCAAGTCAAGGACCCTTAGAATTCTAATCCGGTACAACTCATATTGTCCATAATTACACACCATAGAGTTTATTGATTTATTAAACTTAAATGGGCCTGGCCCATAATAAATCCAACAATCCCCACCAAACTCTAGGGTTTGTAACGATGAAGTATCAGAATCACAATTCTTTGATATACTAGTGTTTCGATGGAGACTATTAAGTTGAACATCCATCTAGAACAAGAGTTTCACTCAGCCACAACTGAACAATAGACTATGTCTTGAATTGATAGTTTTGTGTAAGAAGAGATTCACTCAAGTCCTTAGCTGATACTAGGCTGCAAAAGACATCCCCGATGTTTTGAAGCATATAAGTCACACTTCTGTGCCTTTCATGAGTATTTAGGGATTACCCAAGTCCCATAGACAGTGACCAGCAGTCTGACTCATATAGGTGTACTCCTCAAAAGATGTTCTTGTTGACATTGTTTTTTGGCACGTGTCAAGATGGTCAGAAGGGGCTAATCAGCAAGGGAAAAATTACTGTGTAGCCGATGAAAATGAGCTTGTAAAGAAGGCTGCTTATGAGTAGTAGCGGTGTATGGAGAAGTTGATTCAAATTGAAGTGTTGCTGATAAGGTTAAGGGTATTTATTGCCGATGCCGATGAAAGGAGACTTAGAGGCTGCTGCCAATGAAACAGGGAGTGTGCCGATGAAAAAGACTTGAAGGCTGCTACCGATGAAACAGGGAGTGTGCCGATGGAAAGGAGGTCGATGAGGATACCATCATAGTTGAGGCGGACTAGGGAGTAAGATAGGAATTAATTTCCTTTTCTATGTTTATTAGAGTCATGTGTTTCCTTAGATTTGGATTTAGTGTCCTAGTCATATTTGGTTACGTTTTTGTAGATCAGGATATAAATATAGAGTGAAGGGCAATGTAATAACCAATCAATCAATATCAAAAACCAGCTTTTACTCTTATTTACATCTATTTACTTTTCGGTGACTTCATCAACTTGCATACTTTTTCCTTTTTACGAGTTCTCATCGACTCGGCGAGTTGCATTGCTCCAGTGCAATCTTCGACGATCCTTGAGTTCCGTGTGAGTACCTCTTGGCCGTGACTTCCGGGCGTATCGCTGTTGTCAGGACCAAAGTGCTTGTATTTTCATCCTTATCGATTAACAGGCAAAATCGACTGGTACGCTTTGGATATCGATTTCGGGTATTAGCCCTTTGTGTTTGCAGATCCACTTTTGCATCAACACATCTTTTGGCACGCGTCACCTCATTACGTTGGGCCTGCCTATCATCAACCAGAATCAGCATCTGTTATTACTCCATCCCCTCCAAGTATCAGCAGGCTTATCTAACGTACAGTCTACACCAATGCGATCAGATTCAGTATTATCAGGACGAGTTCAGCTTAATACAGATCTATCGGCATCGGCTTTATCAGGTCCTATGCCACAGAGTAATCAGACTCCTGCTAATTGGTGGGGATACGGTATGCCTCCAGAGCCATCTGCTTTTAACCCTAGATTACATCAAGTGTTTGACACAGCAGGAAAAGCTCCTATGCAATCGGCTGGTTCGCCGATAGCTCAAGTACCTCAATATACTACAGCAACTTCTGTGCAACCAACTCTAGGAGGTTTCCAGATGCCTTTGGGTCAAACATCTAATTCAAGTCCATCGGCAAATTTGTTACTGATGCAACAGAAGGCTCCTATTGTAAGTCAACATGGAGTCCAAGTTATGCCTCAAGTTGGTTATAATTATCCAGCAATGCCAACAAATTTCCAGCCATCGGCAAATTTTGTACCGATGAACGCTAATAATAGTTGGTCAGGGCAGTTTCCAACTCAACATACAGTTCAGCGAAATCAGCAAGTTGCAGGGATTCATTAAGGTCACATGCACGCTGGTTTTCAGAATCAAGCATCGGCAGCTCAGCCGATGAATCCTTTCCAGCAGGTTAATGGACCACAAATGATGGCAAATATGTCAATTGTTGGAGATCGTGGGCCACAAAGATATGCAGAGGGGTATCAGTAAGTACCCCTGGTGGAAATTCAGCCATATTGTCAACAAGATGTTGATGCTTTTTGGGCCTATAAAATAGCAGAAATTATGAAGGATCAGTTTGGGATCAAGCCCAAGGTTAATACCTATTCTTATCGGACTCCATATCCTCCGGCATACGATTTAATTTCTCTCCCAAATCGGTACAAGGTGCCGGATTTCACTAAGTTCTCTGGACAAGATGATACATCAACCATGGAACATGTTAATCGCTTCATTATTCAATATGGAGAGGCAGCTAGTAGAGATGAATAAAGTGTTCGTTTGTTTTCATCATCTTTGTCTGGATCAGCATTTACATGGTTTATTTCATTACCGCCAAATTCTATTATTACTTGGGCTGATCTAGAAAAGCAATTTCATAAATATTTCTTTGCTGGAGTTCATGAAAAGAAGCTTACCGATTTGTGTGGACGGATGTTGAAAATAATTGTTCTTTCCACTCTTGCCACCATTGCTTATATGATTCTGTAATAAAAGATGCTGGTGACCAGGCGGAGAGATCAACATTTGAGATATCGGCATCAAGGGCGAGTCTGACTACCCTGCTCCACTCAGTTCCGGTGGTGATGGTTTCTCTGGGCTTGATCACATCAGCAAAGCACAGCTTGATTGGCAGTTGCCCAAAAGCCAGTTGACGAGATACTGCCAATGGATTGTAGAACTCATAAGTAGTATTGGAATTCTTTCCACTACCAAATGTGTTCACTGGGATTGCCCTAGGAGTAATGATCGCCATCATAAGCTCATTATCTTGGTTCAGATCACTATCAGCAAAGTTGAATAGATGGGGGAACTTGCTATCTTCATCGATATAGGGTACCCAAGCTCTGTGATCGCGAGGGAGACCATTGTAGAAGTTCTGGAAAAATCTGCCGATTTGATCTTCATTAGCCTCTGTTCTAGGGAGGATAATTATAGCTTCACCGAAGTTGAGAGGAGGGCGTGTTACCGATTCCTCATCTCCAAGAACATAATCTCCAGTGATCTCTCGTGGGAATTCTTGGGCGAAGAAATCCCACTGCAGACGTTTATGCATATGGGTGTTTAGCCACATATTGATGAACCACCATGGGCATCCCAAATTGCCGATGGGTTCACCAAGTAGAAGCTTCTGAGATACTTGGTGGAAGAGGTGGTAGGTGGAGCTCAAAAGGTATCGGCCGAGCGGGAACCTGACACCATTGGCCAAGAGTTCGGCTGCAGGGAGGAAAGCGTTGGTTGGCCCGACCGATCGGCCACAGAAGATAAATTTCTCTAGCCACATGTTCAAGAATATGGCGTGTTCCCTCTGATTGACAGTACCAGTCCTTTGGTACTCCTGGATGTATCCTGTCCAGCCGCCGATGTTGCGTGTGTTCACTCTATACTCAGCTTTTCTGCCATAGATGGAGCCTTCATCGACAGTTGAGATATCTAAGCCAGTGAGCATATATACATCGGCAAGAGTAGGGGCAGATGGACCATGACCAAACATAAAGGTATTTGTGGTGTCTAACCAAAAGTGAGCGGCGGCTATCGTCATGGATTCATTCTTTTGCATATCAGTAATGGATAGCCTAATACATTGGTCTATCTTCTGCTCTGCCCAGTACACTTGCATCAACCTGTTAACCCTCAAGTACCAATCTTTCCACCCTTTGGTGGGTTTGGGCCAAGATCGAAATGTATCCTTCCATAGATTCAAAGAAAAATTTTGAGCTTTGAAGGGAATTCTGTTAGCCTCTGCATTAATCAGGTCAGTTGGATCTGGGTCGCCCATTGGACCTAGGCATTGGAGGGGAGGTTGGTTGGTTGGAATAACCAATTTGTTGTGTAGTTCTTGAGTTCGGAAGATCAAAAGAATGGAAAAAGAAGAAAAATTACCAACTATAAGAACTCATAAAGAACCAAAGGGATCAAGGTAAAAGTAATAGAAGAAGAACGAACCGCGAGAACGTTGGAGTTGATCGCCATTGCTCTGAGAAGGATGAGGGCACAAGCTGGGGGCTTGAAGTTGACGCTGAAAGGAGCTCTGGTGGGTTGAGGACGCGCGGTTGTTCGTTAGGGTTGCCGCCGGAGAGAGAATGCCAAAGGTCGAAGTTTGAGGGTAGAAGACGAGCGATCCGGAGAAATCTATTTATAGGCCGCTTGGAGTAGGGGTATTCTTGACTTATCTCTATGTCGCGCGCGTGTGGATCGAGGTGGTTCAGATGGATATGGTAACTGTTCGCACGATAATCAAGGGATTATACAGAAGATTTGATGGCAAGTAATTATGACTTGGAAGAGATCTTGGTACAGGATCTTTCTGTTCTAAAATGGTGGTGTTGTTATGATAAGATCTTACCGATGGGTTGTTATTTTGGTATCTCAACCGTAATTGGGGCAAGAATAGTTGGAAATTGTACGATATTTACTGAGATGCATCAATCAGAGCTAGATTTGATTAAATTCGGTAACAGATTATGTTATGCTTGGAGAATGGGTTGAGAAAAATAGGTAACAACAAGCATTATCTGGAGTAAATTTTGAAGCATCAGTATCTTATACTCCGAAATTGGGGGGCATATGTTGACATCGTTTTTTGGCACGTGTCAAGATGGTCAGAAGGGGCTAATCAGCAAGGGAAAAATTACTGTGTAGCCGATGAAAATGAGCTTGTAAAGAAGGCTGCTTATGAGTAGTAGCGGTGTATGGAGAAGTTGATTCAAATTGAAGTGTTGCCGATAAGGTTAAGGGTATTATTGCCGATGCCGATGAAAGGAGACTTAGAGGCTGCTGCCGATGAAACAGGGAGTGTGCCGATGAAAAAGACTTGAAGGCTGCTGCCGATGAAATAGGGAGTGTGCTGATGGAAAGGAGGTTGATGAGGATACCATCGTAGTTGAGGCGGACTAGGGAGTAAGATAGGAATTAATTTCCTTTTCTATGTTTATTAGAGTCTGAGTTATATCAGATTCATGTGTTTCCTTAGATTTGGATTTAGTGTCCTAGTCGTATTTGGTTATGTTTCTGTAGATCAGGTTATAAATATAGAGTGAAGGGCAATGTAATAACCAATCAATCAATATCAAAAACCAGCTTTTACTCTTATTTACATCTATTTACTTTTCGGTGACTTCGTCAACTTGCATACTTTTTCCTTTTTATGAGTTCTCATCGACTCGGCGAGTTGCATTGCTCCAGTGCAATCTTCGACGATCCTTGAGTTCCGCGTGAGTACCTCTTGGTCGTGACTTCCGGACGTATCGCTGTTGTCAGGACCAAAGTGCTTGTATTTTCATCCTTGTCGATTAACAGGTCAAATCAACTGGCACGCTTTGGATATATTTCAGGTATTAGCCCTTTGTGTTTGCAGATCCACTTTTGCATTAACACATCTTTTGGCACGCCCGGTGGGACCAGATCTAATCAACATGTTCAATCCTAAGATCGATGCGGGAAACACCATCGCGGTGTCAGAAGAAGATCTTAAGGAAGAACAGAGGCAGGCTATGGAAAAGGCTATAGAAGAATACAGACAGCTCTGCTTGAAGTCATTCAGCTTGAACAAGAGTGGACAAGTCATCCAGAAGCAAGATTTGCCGTTACCTCGGTAAGTTACCTTTGATTCTAATCCGGGTAAACTTCAAGAGATGGTTAATTCTGTAGTAAATCATGCTTTAATTAATCACTCCAATGTGATGTCCAATACTGTTCATAATGCTGTGGTTCAAACTTTCAAAGAAGGTCAAGCGTCACCTCATTACGTTGGGCCTGCCTATCATCAACCAGAATCAGCATCTGTTATTACTCCATCCCCTCTAGTATCAGCAGGCTTATCTAACGTACAGTCTACACCAATACGATTAGATTCAGCATTATCAGGACGAGTTCAGCTTAATACAGATCTATCGGCATCGGCTTTATCAGGTCCTGTGCCACAGAGTAATCAGACTCCTGCTAATTGGTGGGGATACGGTATGCCTCCAGAGCCATCTGCTTTTAACCCTGGATTACCTCAAGTGTTTGACACAGTAGGAAAAGCTCCTATGCCATCGGCTGGTTCGCCGATAGCTCAAGTACCTCAATATACTACAGCAACTTCTGTGCAACCAACTCTAGGAGGTTTCCAGATGCCTTTGGGTCAAACATCTAATTCAAGTCCATCGGCAAATTTGTTACCGATGCAACAAAAGGCTCCTATTGTAAGTCAACTTGGAGTCCAGGTTATGCCTCAAGTTGGTTATAATTATCCAGCAATGCCAACAAATTTCCAGCCATCGGCAAATTTTGTACCGATGAACGCTAATAATAGTTGGTCAGGGCAGTTTCCAACTCAACATACAGTTCAGCCAAATCAGCAAGCTGCAGGGATTCATCAAGGTCACATGCACGCTGGTTTTCAGAATCAAGCATCGGCAGCTCAGCCGATGAATCCTTTCCAGCAGGTTAATGGAGAGGGGTATCAGTAAGTACCCCCGGTGGAAATTCAGCCATATCGTCAACAAGATGTTGATACTTTTTGAGCCGATAAAATAGCAGAAATTATGAAGGATCAGTTTGGGATCAAGTCCAAGGTTAATACCTATTCTTATCGGACTCCATATCCTCCGGCATACGATTTAATTCCTCTCCCAAATCGGTACAAGGTGCCGGATTTCACTAAGTTCTCTGGACAAGATGATACATCAACCATGGAACATGTTAATCGCTTCATTATTCAATGTGGAGAGGCAGCTAGTAGAGATGAATAAAGAGTTCATTTGTTTTCATCATCTCTGTCTGGATCAACATTTACATGGTTTATTTCATTACCGCCAAATTCTATTATTACTTGGGCTGATCTAGAAAAGCAATTTCATAAATATTTCTTTGCTGGAGTTCATGAAAAGAAGCTTACCAATTTGGTAAAGTTGAGATAGCGCAATGATGAATCGATGGAAGGCTTTGTGCAAAGGCTACGAGATGTAAAAAACAAGTGTTATAGCCTGGTACTGGATGATCGGCAGCTTGCCGATTTGGCCTTCCAAGGATTATTGCCACACCTTAAGGACAGATATGCTTCTCAGGAGTTCGAAAGCCTAAGTCATCTCGTGCCAAGGATTTCTGATCAAGATACTAGGGTTTTTGAACCCAAAAGGAATTGGAATAAGAAGGTTTCATTTGTCGGAGAGGAAGAAGATTCTGATTCAGATGAAGAACCAATTATCGGCTTGGCTGAGTGGGTTAAGAATAAAAAACCGATATCTTATCCCTTTGGTCAAAAAGAGCCAGAGAAGTTTACTTTCGACATCACCAAAGCCGATAAGATATTTGATCTTTTGCTTCAAGAGGGCCAGATTAAGCTATCACCTAATCATGTGATCCCATCGGCAGAAGAATTGAAGAAAATGCTGTATTGCAAATGGCATAATGCAACTTCACACAGTACAAATGAATGCAAAGTGTTTAGACAGCAGTTACAATTAGCTATTGAGTCTGGGAGAATTAAATTTGGTAATTCCAAGATCGAGAAGCCGATGAAAATTGATCAACATCCTTTTCCAGCAAATATGTTGGATGCTAAAGGAAAGACTAAGGTGTTGACATCGGAAGCTGCTGAGAAAAATGCATCAGTGGATCCCCAACATCGGATAACTACCGATGATGCAAAAGGCAAGGGGCTACTAAGAGAAAGTGGCAATTCTGGAAAGCCTCCTCGATCTGGCATTGTGATTACCCATCAAAGGCAACAGGAAGGCTGGCATCAGCGAAGGGACCGATATCGACAACAGCAAGAAGAAAGACACCGAGAGGAGTGGAATCGGCATAAGGATCATTGGAGGTGTCCGTTTTTTATTCATTGTTGGGAAGAAGGTATTAAGTTACCTACTGTTGAAAATTACCCAGAGTGCAATGGTTATTATGGGGTTAATCGTCCAGAAAGGAGGTTTCAATCTGGTAATCAAGGTTTGTCCATCAATGAGCCGATCAGAGGTAAAGCATCAGTACATGATCGGTTGGGGGGCAGGCTTAGTGTACATGAGAGGCTTGGTAAACGCGTTGCATATTTTCCAAGAAACCAAGAGGAGCTTGAAGAGATGGCAAACGCAAGAGTTTCTGATGAAGAAATATTTTACAGGGATCCTAATATACGTCGTGTAGAGTCAACCAGGACCTATTATCAGCCAGTTTGGAAAACTAAACTTCCTCAATGGTGTCCAGAAGGTTTGACAAAGACACAAAAAAGGAGGATGCAGCGAGAGCGCCAAGAGGACTTATACCAAGAAGAGAGTTCCTCCAATGAGAGGTCTGGTAATCAGCAGTGGCAAATAAAGCACAAAAATAAAGGCCCATCGACAGATGTCAATATGGTGTTTATGTTGCCAATGGAATTTTTGGCACTCCCTGATAATGAGGAAGAAGCTATTTTATCTAACCAAATAGCTCAATTAACGCTAGATCCAATGATGGTTGTTTTTGAGAAACCTACCGATGATGAGAGACAGCATCTCAAGGCTTTGTTTGTGAAAGGCAGAGTTGATGGGCAGCCTGTATCTAAGATACTTATTGATGGAGGAGCTGCGATTAATATTATGCCTTATGTGATGTATCGGAAACTTGGTAAGGGAGATCAAGACTTAACTAAAACCGATATGATGCTAAAGGATTTTGAAGGCAATGTGTCACCAGCTAAAGGGGCAGTATGCGTTGAGTTGACCATCGGCAGCAAAACCTTACCGACGACTTTCTTTGTTATTAATGGCAAGGGTGCATATAATCTGCTTCTAGGAAGGGATTGGATTCATGCTAATTGTTGTGTTCCTTCTATAATGCATCAGTGCCTTGTACAATGGATTGGGGATAAAATTGAAGTTGTTCCTGGTGATTCTTCTTATATCATCGCATCGGCAGAATCAGACACTTATGAACGAACCAAGTGCATATCAGGAGAAGCTTGGGAAAAAGAGTTCCTCAAAGTTACCGATTATGAAATTCCACCGATCCAAGCAGTCGGTTCTGAAGAAGAATTTTAATGGATAGATTTGCCGATGATGGAAAATTAGGTCAAGGGTTTACATCGGCTGATGATTTAATAGAAGTAGATATTGGTGAAGGCGATAAGCCAAGGCCGACTTTTATTAGCACTAAGTTAAATTCCGAGTGTAAACAGCAATTAATCGATTTGTTAAAAGAATATAAAGATTGTTTTGCTTGGGATTATACTGAAATGCCTAGATTAGACCGATCGATAGTTGAACATCGGTTGCCTATTAAGTCTAGATTTCGGCCACATCAGCAGCCAGCGCGCCGATGCAATCCTAATATACTTTCTGATATTAAGGTCGAAATAACTAAATTGATTGAGGCAAAGTTTATTCGGCAGTGTCGATATGCGGAGTGGATTTCTAATGTGGTTCCTGTTTACAAGAAAAATGGGAAACTTCATGTTTGTATTGATTTCAGGAATCTCAATAAAGCCACGCCGATGGATGGTTATCCAATGCCGATTGCTGATCTGTTTATTGATGCTGTAGCAGGACATCAAATTATCAGCTTCATGGATGGTAATGCATGTTATAATCAAATATTCATGGCTGAAGAGGATATTTCCAAGACTGCTTTTAGGTGTCGAGGTCATGTGGGATTATTTGAATGGATAGTTATGACGTTTGGTTTGAAAAATGCCGATGCTACTTATCAAAGAGCTATGAACTTTATTTTTCATGAATACATCGGCACATTAGTAGAGATCTACATCGATGACATAGTGATTAAGTCTGGAGATATCACAAAGCATCTAACCGATCTACGTGTATCGCAGGACAATTCTTGGGCTTTATGGTGCATCAGTGGGGCATTGAAATTAGTAGGAAGTCTATTGAGGCAATCAACAAGGTAGTTGCTCCTGCCAATAAAACTGAATTACAATCTTTGATCGGTAAGATTAATTTCATCAGGAGATTCATATCTAATCTGTCGGGTAAGATCAAGGCTTTCAGTCCATTACTGAAATTGAAAGCCGATCAGGAATTTAGATGGGGAGATGAGCAGCAATTAGCCCTAGATGAAATTAAGAGCTACTTAACAAATCCTCCAGTGCTAGTTCCACCTCAACACGGAAAACCTTTCAGATTGTATTTGTCAACTGATGATACTGTTATCGGTTCAGCTCTTATTCAAGAATTTGAAGGGAAAGAACGTGTTATTTATTATTTGAGCAGACGGTTAGTAGATGCTGAAACCAGGTATTCGGCTATCGATATTTGAAGGGAAAGAACGTGTTATTTATTATTTGAGCAGACGGTTAGTAGATGCTGAAACCAGGTATTCGGCTATCGAGAAATTATGTCTGTGTCTATACTTTTCTTGTATTAAGTTGAGGCATTATTTACTATCGGCTGAGTGTACTGTCATATGCAAAGACGACGTGGTCAAATATATGCTATCGATGCCAATATTAAGCGGTAGAATTGGCAAATGGATTTTAGCGTTATCAGAATTTGACCTATGTTATGAATCGGCTAAGGCAGTTAAAGAACAGGTTATGGCTGATTTTGTTACTCAACATTGCAACACAGTGGATTCTCTAGAAATTGCTCATTGGACACTTTTCTTTGATGGATCTACATGTGGTGAAGGAGCAGGCATCGGCATTGTGTTAATTTCCCCTCAGGGGAGAAAATATGAGTTTTCACTGTCGATTGTTGCTACATCAATAAACAATCAGGCTGAGTACCAAGCCCTGATAAAAGGGTTAGAATTGCTTTAGGAAGTACGTGCCGATGCTGTTGAAGTCTTTGGTGATTCTATGCTAGTTATAAATCAGTTGGCTGGGATTTATGAATGCCGAAGTGAAGTTTTAATTTCATATTATGAGAAATGTTTACAGTTGTTGAAAGGGTTTAGAAATTTTCATCTAGAACATGTTTCTCGATTGCATAATGAAGAGGCTAATCGATTGGCTCAGCATGCTTCAGGATATCAGCCTATTCAAGAAGTGTTAACATCGGCAGTTGATACCGATGACTGGAGAAAGGAAATTATTGATTATTTAAAGAATCCATCTAAAAAGGTTGAAAGGCGTATAAGGTTCCAAGCTACTAAGTATGTGCTCCTTGATGATGAATTATATTACCGTACCATAGATAGAGTTTTACTCAGGTGTGTTGGCATCGATGAATCAAAAGGTTTGATGGGTGAGATTCATGAAGGAGTATGTGGGGCTCATCAGTCAGCTTTCAAAATGAAATGGATGATTAGAAGGAATGGATATTATTGGCCGACTATTCTCGAAGATTGTTTTAAATATTTTAAAGGATGTCAGGAATGTTAAAAATTTGGTAATATTCAAAGAGCACCCACATCGGCTATGAACCCCATAATTAAGCCTTGGCCGTTCCGGGGTTGGGCTATTGATCTCATCGGTCAAATTTATCCACCATCGAGTAAGGGGCATAAATTTATTCTGGTTGCTACCAATTATTTCACAAAGTGGGTTGAAGCAATTCCTTTGAAAAAGGTGACATCGGCTAATATGATTGATTTTGTGAAAGAGCATATTGTTTACCGATTTGGTATTCCTCAAACCATCACTACCAATCAGGATACCATGTTTACATTAGGTGAATTTGATGAGTTTGCTATAGGTATGGGGATTAAAGTTTTGAATTCTTCACCATATTATGCCCATGCTAATGGTCAGGCTGAGGCTTCTAACAAAGGAATTATCAAGCTCATTAAGCGCAAAATTAAAGAATATCCTAAGAGGTGGCATACAGTATTAAATGAAGCCTTGTGGTCATATCGGATGGCGTGTCATGGTGCAACCAAGGTAACACCTTATCAGTTGGTATATGGACACGACGCAGTATTACCTTGGGAGATTAAAACTGGCTCTAGGCGAATACGTTCTCAAGATCAATTGACAGCCGATGACTATGATACCCTTATGAAAGATGAGTTGGATGTAACACCCCTGGATGTTAAGCATGCATTATCATTCAAAGCATAAGCATTCAACATCATTGCATGATTAGCGTTGTTTGAATTGTAGCCCTTTTCAAATTAAACTTGAAAAACAAATAACTGGGAACCCTAAGTTTAATATAAATGTTAAAAAGTTGGTGTACTTTTTAGAAGTAGCAATATTAATAATCTAGGAATAAATCAACTTGATTATTGGAGCAAAGTTTGGATTCAAGTTTTCCTCAAATTATGTTTTTAAAATATTCAAAATAAATGAGTTTTTGATTTTAAATTAGCTTTAAATCCCAAATTCAAAATCTATTGGGAATTTTGAAAAGTGCTCTATATGAAAGTTGTAGAGAATAAAATTTTGAACAACTTTTGTTTTGGGCCAAATTTCTGAAAACCCCTTTTTCATCTCCAAATTTGAATTTCAAACAGAGATTTAAATCTGGAAAATATTTTTGAAAAAGAAAAACCAGATTTTCACTTAGTGGGCTTCGGCTTCCCATTCGGCCCGTCTTCGCTGGTGGCCCGGCCCGCGTCCGCGTCGTCCCCCTCCCGCTCCCGCGCGCGCGCGCCCGCGCATGGTGTCGTGGCGCCGCGGCAGCGTTCGGTCGCCGCGTGGCCGTACGCCGTCGAGCTGAGGGACACGCGCCCTGTGGCCCCCGCAGCGTCCGCGCCCGCCTACTCCCCCTCCGCGCGCTCGTCCGCCTCGTTGCTCCCTCCATTCTCGCTCGCCCGCCCGCAGTAGCAGCAGCAGAGCTCCGCCTCGCCATTACCGGCTCCCGAGCTCCGCAACCGCCCTAGCCACCGCTCCGGCTCACCGCCTCCGCCTCCGTCTTCGCCCTCGCTGCGCCTCGTCATTGCGCATCCGGTGCTCGCCTCGGCCCGCACGGATTCGGCCTCCACCCGCGGTAATGGCTCGCCGGAGTTCTGGCCCAGCTCACCGGAGTGACCTGCTCCGTGGGCCGCACCCCTCCACGCCACTTCTCGCTCATTTCTCGAGCGCACGAGCACCGCACTTGCACCGCGAGTCTCACCGACCTCACCGCGCGGCCTATCTCGGTCGGAGCTGGCCGGCCGACGGCGTCCCGCGCCGCCGAGCCGCCATGCTCGCCGGCGAGCTCTATGCCGAGCTCGTCTGGCCACCCACTAGGCACCACTGGGTTTGCGTCGATGAGAGGATCACAATGGTGCCCTCCCCGTCGTCGGAGGACTCGCCGGCGGCGAGATCACGACCATCCGCGCCGCCTCTGGCCGGCACCGGCTGACGTGTGGGCCCGTCTGACGCATGGGTCCCGCCTGTCTGTCTCAGCGTTTCGGTCTCTGGTGTCACAGCGGGGTGCACGTAGCGTTTAAGTCCGGTTTTGATTTTCGGTTTTAAAGAAATTGATTTCCAGAAAATCTGAAAAAGGCTTCCAAAAATTGTATCTCAAGAATTATAGCTCCAAAAATCATGAAACAAATTTTGAAATGTTCCTTTTGAATATATCTACAGTTTAAAAATATCTCATGTTATTTTTGTGACACTTTACTGTGCAATTTTATTTAATTGTTATATATTCTGTTATCTTAGAAAAATTGTAGTAAATAAAATAGTAAAGGGAAAAAGGTGATTCTTGTTGCATTAATCTTTATTAGTGATGTACTTTCTAGGAAAAATACTAGTGAAGCATGTTCTGTGGGAAATTTTTGAAGTGTAGTTCAAATGCCTTTAATTGATAATATTTGTTATTTTTAGTAGAGAGCAAAATTTGTATACAACATATAGGTGATAATTTTTGTAGTGTGTTAGTTTGCTGGTGGTAACCTAGGAAAAATGTGAAATCTGTTGTTTGATACTTTTCCTAGTATAAAACAATTTCATGCTCACATTTAGGCTATAAATTGTTTATTTTGTACTGGTAGTTTAACACATACATTTCCAATGAAAATTTAGTGGTAGGTTAGTTAGGGTAAAAGTACTCTACTGTAATTTTTTTAGATTTTTATCTATACCAGAGATAGGTGTTGCTGTACAACCCTAGTTAAATAAGGAATAAATGATTATTCTTTATGAGAATTTAAGAAGAATAAAATATGTTTGGTGTATCTTTGAAGCATCACTAGGTCTTGCTGATGTTGTGAATGAGTTAGGATTGGTAAGGTTTGGTTATTTAGGGTCACTTGCTTGTGTAAGGTGTATGATAATTAGTGGAATCACAATGTGCAAACTTTAGGGTACATGTCCTTGGATGACGTGGACTACCTTGTAGAAGATGAAGTTTTATACTAACTGCTCATTCCATGTGCTCGTCTGCATCTCATGTCACCTCATCATTCCATCATAATCCGATGCATCATTCGCATGTACTTATGCACTTGCATCATACAGGATCGCAGGAGGAGTCGCAGGCAGCAGTACCGGAGGAGTAGGCTTGGACGGACTAGCAAGAGCCCCAGGCACAGGAGGTGCCCGAGGAGGAAGAGCCAGGCGAGGAACTGCCGGAGTGCGTCAACCACCATCCTAGCTCCTTCGAAAGAGGCAAGCCCCGGAGCATTATAAGTCTCCTATTTTATAAAAGCTATTCTTTATTACCTGAATTATAATTATATATATTGTTGCATTAAGTTATAGGAGTTGAGTGAAACCGTTGTTGCATTACTATCCTTGTCCACCCGATTACTGTTACCTAATTAGGGTAGGATCGAGTAAATCGCTTAGCCATGCTTAGACCGGTAGAAGTAGGGTGATTTCCTGTCACCTGCGAGCTATAGGTGGATACCGGGCTATGGTTAGCGGTAATGATGATCATGAAAAGTAACCAAGTGTTGATGGATAAATGGAGACCGGGCGGAGTCTTATAGGGTTTTGGACTATAGTGATTCCGTCTGTGTCGATTAAGGACCGATCGTTGCTCGTCCCTCTTGTCATGTTGAACGCATGCCTCACATTTAGCTGGCCGAATAAAGTACCTTTCGACCGCGAAGCTAGTGACACTTTTCGAGCCGGGATAAACTTGGGTTGGTAGACTGGTGTTGAAGGGGGTGTACGGGGACGCGAAGAGTGAGCCCAAGGTGCGTCCTGGCAGTCGGGCGGTCCCTGGGTAGTGCGATCCATGATTGTTATCCCGCGGCTTCTTGGAAAGTGTCATTGGTGATCTACGCGACCCTGACGGGGGAAGCATGGTTTGTGTGAGGAATAAATCTCCAGCTGGATAGGAATTCGATTCGAATCGCCGTCGCTCCCGGTTAGTGAGCACTTGACTCGAGCTACGGCATCGTAGTGTTAATGATGGAATACGGATGGTTATGTGGTTAATGTTGAAAATGCTAAACCTGAGATGGTAACCTTTGATGCTAATGGTTAATCAAGTGATTGTTTTAGCAATAGGCGCTTACCTAGCATGATTAGGTAATCCTAAAAATGATGCTACAAGTACCTATCTTTAAGTATTCATATTAACTTATGCCTTTCGCAAATGAGTCAAGCCAGTACACTATATAAAGCCTTGCATGCTCCTTGGTGTCATATTATTTCTGGTTTTTGACGGGTAAGTATAGCTGAGTACATTCCCGTACTCAGGGCGTTGTTCCCATTGTTGTTGTAGATGGTCAGATGTACTACGGGTACTGCTCCAACTGTCTGTATCCGGCGATGGGTGACAACTAGGACCTTGGGCAAAGGTCGTTCTGTTTGTCTTATCTACTGCTTTTGTGGACCATGACTATCTACTGGCACTGTAACTGAACTAAGGGTGTGTGCGTAAAACTATTTGCTTCCGCTACTTTATGTTGAACTATGTTGTAATAACTTTTATTTCTGAACTCCGATGTATCCTACTTTTATGATCAACTTTATGTATCGTGTGAACTGTGGCTGCTAAATCAGTACGATCTTGGTTGTATGTTGGTTGGGTTGAAATCCTTAGTGATTTCACGGAATCTCTAGTTATACGGGCTTAAGTTTGTTAAATTAACCGCCTCAGTGGAAGATTTTCTTACTTAATCTCGTATAATTACGTTGATCCGTTACAGCTGGTATCAGAGCAAGGTTTAGCATGTTACTGTTCACATGAGTATTTAAAAACAAAACTGTGTTTTCAAATGAGCTTTTGAACTTAAAAGTGTGCCAGTGGTCATATCCTTTATGCCCGATAAGGACTCTAGGTGGCTTATTTAAGTACTAACTTGGGGGTTTGCACCATATTTAAATTTCGTCGCTCATACGGCGTGCTATTGTATGAGTGCCATTCACTTGAGTGGTAATGTATGGATCAAATACCTCTACGCATTGGTAAGTGAGAGTTGTGAGAGCATGGTCGGATACACCGCCGATCTAGGGGAGTGCTTATGTGATTCCGAAATACTCACATGCCATGCGCATGTTTGTATAAGGGTATCAAATTGGTGGGGAATTCCGTCATGCAGTGACGATGCCGTCAATAGGACGACGAATCGGGTAGTTGTTACCGTTATACTCGTATCTGGGGATGCGTGTAGAGCGAGTAACTTACTTTATTGCTTTCTTGCATGTTTTCATACTGTGAGGTTTGGGCTGAAGTGATCTTCTGCAGGTACATAACAGCGCTTACGAGTAGTACGTATTAGTTACGTTACAAGAGATCGTGTATGCCACCGATTATTCCGATAGTAGTTATTGATTTCCTAAGTTTGTGAGGACGTACGGAACGTGCATGCATCATGTTATGCATTTCATTCATGGCATTGTTCCTCCCCTTATAAGTTGCTTATCTCATTTCGATAAAAATGCCAACTTAAAAATTCATTCTCACCCCTGAAATAAAATTTTGCTACAGATGGCACGTACCAAGCAGACAGCCCGCAAGTCCACCGGTAGAGCTCCCCGTCATCAGCTTGCTCCGCGCACTCGCCAGCACCATACTTTTCTTGGAGAGTTTGGGATGCCTACACTTTTGTGGAGAGTGCTCAGCTATGTAGGCTATCCTGATGGAATGGAGCCCCGTTACTTTTGGTCAAATGAGCGGTTGGGCGAAGGACTTTTGGTAACTATAGAGGCAGTAGTTCGTCCCCGAGGTGATGGTTCTGAGTGGACCGGTTGGCGTTTTGAGTCAACTGGCAGGACCCCTGAAGAAGCCGCTGAGAGGGCAGCCTTTGGGATCCTGAGGGATATCATGGATCGCTTTCCTCAGGAGTTGGCAGCAGCTATAGTTGGAGTCTTTCCGAGGGGCAACCCCTCCACTGACTCGTGGCAGCATGCAAGGGGCAGATCTCTGGAGATTAGCGCAGCAGAGGCACAGAACAGTGACAACCCTGCTATGAGTGCCATGTTCGCAGTAATGAAAGCCTTCGATGGAGTGGAAGGTAGTCTGAGACGTGTTTCTAGTGCTCTTGGTCAGGCTCGTGATGACCGCCGTCAGCTTCAGAGAGATCACGACGCCGAGATTGAGAGCCTCACTGCTGAGATGGCTCAGTTGACTCGTCAGAGAGATCAGGCCACTCAGAGGACTGTGGTTTTTGAGGGAGATGTACGTGCCCTGAGAGAGCAGCTTGGGCAACTGACCACCGCCCACAGGAATGCTGAGAGCATGTTGGCTCATGTGCTCCATCAGAGGAATGAAGCCTGGTCTGCAGAGAATGTGTTGAGAGCTACACAGTTTGAGCTCGAGCAGCGGCTGGCTGATGCAGAAGAGTACAATGATAACTTGCATGAAGAGGTCCATCGGCTAAACAATCAGCTTAACCCTTATGACCTTCCTGGCGCAGCCGAGATGGATTTGGATGCAGATGAAGATCCTGAAGAACCCGTGGCGCCAGCTGAGGAGCACGACGACGCTGCAGTTGGTGGCAATGTAGACGTCTCTGACCTAGACAGCGACCACGATGAGTAGGCTAGTAGTTGTTGCGCTAGCTACTAGGTCCCGCTTGCATGATCTTTTGCGTTGTTGGCACTTGAGCATGTAATAATGAGTAGAAAGACTAGAGCTTGATGTAATGTTGGAAAGCTTGGATGTGTTTGTGACGATATCCGAACGTCAAAAGTCCAGTGTATGTATGCTGGCAACTTGGTTGTAATGGACGCGATGTGTGTGCTTTAAGTAATATAATTAGTGATGTTGTGTTAATTGAAATGACTTATTGTGCCCCTGTTTTATTGTATGAATTTATTCTCTCCAGTGAATTCAGTTCGGCATAATTTTTCATTCGGTTGCAATTTCTACAACATCACCTAATAATTACTGTTGCTGAAACATGCAGATGCCGAACTCTCGCCGTACCGTGTATGGTGCCGCTGAGGCTGGTGGCAGTGCAGCTGCTAATGATGACCGTGATCCACCACCGCCTCCTCCACCCTACACGGCAGAACAGTTTTTCACCCAATTCCTGGGAAGCCAACGTAACATGGAGAGCATGCAACAGAATATGGAAGCTGCGCTGCGTAGTATCGCAGATAACACCCGTAGGGGGATAAAACCAGGGTGGGCATGAAGCAAACCAGTACAGCAGTTTCAAGGACTTCATGGATACTCATCCACCGATCTTTAAGGAAGCCGCAGAACCTTTAGATGCAGAAGAATGGATTAATACGATGGAAGATAAGTTTCGTGTCTTGAGGATGACTGAAGTGTTGAAGACTGAGTATGCAGCTCATCAGCTTCAAGGTCCGGCAGGAATGTGGTGGAAGCATCACCGCACCACTTTTCCTCCCCACGCCCATATCACTTGGAGGGAGTTCACTGACGCCTTCCGTGGAACATACATTCCACCAGGTCTGACCGAGATGAAGCTTGGGGAATTCCTGGCTTTAAATCAAGGCACGAAGACTGTGACTCAATATCTGCATGCATTCAATAACCTGAGCCGTTATGCCCCTGATATGGTGAATACTGATGCTAAGAAGATCGCTAGTTTCAAGAGAGGCCTGAGTCCCAAGATGATGAAACATGTGGGTACAAACATGAGAACTAGTTTCAACGACTTCGTTAGTGACTGTTTGAAGCAAGAGAAGAACAACAATGTTTATGCCGCTTCCAAGATCCATAAGAGGGCTTTCGAGTCGGGTTCGTCCCAGTCCAGGGCCCCGGTGGCCAACCGCCCGGCTTATCGATCGCCTACCCCAGGCGCAAGGTTTAGGCCACCGCAGCGGAAGAATCAGAATGCTCAGCCACCCCAGAGGAACCAGAAGCCGTTCAAGATGGCATTGCCTCAAGCAAAGACAGGACAAGGCAGTTCATCTGGAACTGTGGCTCAAGTGAAGGGACCGTGCTTCAACTGCAACCAACCTAGACACTTTGCGAAGTATTGTCCCTACCCTAAGAAACAGCAAACGCAGTATCAAGGTCGTGTGCACCACACCACTGTGGATGACATCCCTGAAGGAGAACTGGTGACAGCTGGTATGTTTTCTATCAATAATCATCCTGCAGTAGTTTTGTTTGATTCCGGATCGTCTCATTCCTTTGTAAGTCAAGCATTTGTTAAGAGGCATGAGCAAAAGATAGTTGAATTGGAATGTGCATATAAAATCAGTTCAGCTGGGGCTGATCTGTTGACTAATCAGATAGTTCAGGGAGTAACCCTAAACATATCAAACCGGCAATATAAGCTTAACCTGATAGTCATGCCAGGGTTAGTGTTGGATGTGATCATGGGTATGAACTGGATGAATCAAATGGGAGTTGTAATTGATGTTGGAGGAAGGAGTATCTCTCTTAAGGAACCCAGTGGGGAAGGCACCTTTCGGGTAGTCCTACCTCGGAGGGTAGACCTAGCTAGCACATCATGTGCGGTCCAAACTACTCTGCTAGCCCAGATTCCAGTGGTCTGTGAGTTTCTAGATGTGTTTCCAGAGGAGTTACCTGGACTGCCGCCAGACCGAGATGTTGAGTTTGCCATTGAGTTAATTCCAGGAACAGCACCGATCTCGAGAAGGCCTTATCGGATGCCTCCCAATGAGTTAGCAGAATTGAAGAAGCAACTTCAAGACTTGTTAAGGAAAGGTTTGATTCGTCCCAGCTCGTCCGAATGGGGATGCCCCGCTCTGTTTGTGAAAAATAAGAAGGATAACTCCTTACGCATGTGCGTGGATTATCGGCCACTGAATGCGGTGACAATTAAAAACAAGTATCCTCTTCCTCGGATTGATATCTTGTTTGACCAATTGTCTAAAGCCAAAGTGTTCTCTAAAATAGATTTGAGATCAGGGTACCATCAGATAAAGATTAGGCCGCAAGATGTACCTAAGACTGCATTCTCTACCAGATATGGTTTGTACGAGTATCTTGTCATGTCTTTTGGATTGACAAATGCTCCTGCATACTTTATGTACCTGATGAATTCGGTTTTCATGCCCGAATTGGACAAGTTTGTGATCGTGTTCATTGATGACATTCTAATATACTCAGAGAATGAAGGAGATCACGCAGAACACCTCAGGATTGTCTTGACTAGACTCAGAGAACATCGACTGTATGCTAAGTTCAGCAAGTGTGAGTTCTGGCTTAGGACAGTTCCTTTTCTCGGTCACGTGTTGTCTGAAAGTGGCATATCCGTAGACCCTAGTAAGGTGCAAGAGGTTATGGACTGGAAGTCACCAACTTCAGTTCACGAAGTTCACAGTTTTCTTGGTTTAGCCGGTTACTATCGTCGCTTCATACCAGATTTCTCAAAGATTGCCAAACCAATGACAAGCCTGTTACAGAAGGAACATAAGTTTGTATGGACAGAGGAATGCGAAGCAGCTTTCTGTACTTTGCGAAAGCTGTTGACCACTGCTCCTGTTCTGGCCCAGCCAGATATAGAAAAGTCGTTTGATGTTTTCTGTGACGCATCCAAGAATGGGTTAGGATGTGTGCTGATGCAAAATGGAAGAGTTATTGCTTACGCCTCACGACAATTGAGGAAGCATGAAGTTAACTATCCTACACATGATTTAGAGCTCGCGGTAGTGGTGCACGCTCTAAAGATTTGGAGGCACTACCTGTTGGGTAATGTGTGTAATATCTTCACAGATCATAAGAGTCTCAAATACATCTTTATCCAATCTGAGTTGAACATGCGACAGAGGAGATGGTTAGAGCTGATAAAAGACTATAATCTAAACGTGCAATATCACCCTGGGAAGGCTAATGTAGTAGCAGATGCACTGAGCAGAAAATCCCATGCTATTGATGTTCCACCGTTGTTTGAAGAAGGGTTCAATTTGTTACATCCTGCTGTGTTACATAATATTCAGATCAGTTGTACTCTGGAAAGCCAGATCATTGATGGTCAGAAAACAGATAAGGGAATCTTTCATATTAAAGAAAAGATGAAGAGAGAACCCACCAAACACTTTCGATTGGATGACCAAGGGGTGTTGTGGTTCAAGGATCGCCTGGTAGTACCTAAGGATAGAGAGCTTAAGAATAAGTTGATGGATGAGGCCCATCGTTCTAAGCTATCTATTCACCCCGGAAGTAGCAAGATGTACCAAGATTTGCGACCCCGTTATTGGTGGACTAAGATGAAAAAGGAGATTGCAGCATACGTTGCTCGTTGTGACATGTGTTGTAGAGTTAAAGCTCTTCACATGAGACCTGCAGGACTTCTGCAACCTTTGTCGGTACCCGATTGGAAGTGGGATGATATAAGTATGGACTTTATCACTGGTCTCCCCACCACACAGAAGGGCTATGATTCCATTTGGGTAATAGTCGATCGCCTTACCAAGTCGGCTCACTTTCTGCCAGTCAAAACAAGTTTCAGACCACCTCAATATGCAGAAAAGTACATTGCTGAGATTGTCCGATTGCATGGAATACCAAAAACAATAGTGTCTGATCGTGGTTCACAGTTTACCTCTCACTTTTGGGAACATCTTCATAAAGGTTTGGGTACTAGTTTAATTCGTAGCACTGCTTACCATCCACAAACAGATGGGCAGACAGAAAGAGTGAATGCAGTACTAGAAGATATGCTTAGAGCTTGTGTGTTGTCATCGAGAGGCTCATGGGAATCCTGGTTACCATTGGTAGAATTTGCTTACAACAACAGTTACCAAGAGAGTATCAAGATGGCAGCTTTTGAAGCCTTGTATGGCCGAAAGTGCAGAACACCGTTAAATTGGGTAGAGCCCGGAGAAAGAAGGTTTTACGGAATTGATTTTGTAGATGAGGCAGAGAAGAAGGTCCGTGTTATTCAATAAAACATGCAAGCAGCACAGTCTCGTCAGAAGAGTTATGCGGATAAGAGAAGAAGACCATTGGATTTCCAAGTAGGTGACTATGTTTATTTAAAGGTTACCCCAATGAAGAAGAAACGGTTTGGAATTAAGAAGAAACTGTCTGCTAGATATATAGGACCATACTAGATCTTAGAGAAAAAGGGTCCCGTGGCGTATAAGTTACATTTGCCAGAAGAGATGAGTTCGATCTTTCCCGTCTTCCACGTATCCCAATTGAAGAAGTGTCTATGTGTTCCAGAGGAGAGAATACAACCTCAGGGTATTCGGATCAAGGCAGATTTGGAATATCGTGAGCAACCAGTCCGAGTCCTGGATACCAAGGACCGAGTCACTCGAAATAAAGTGATCACAACCTACAAGGTTCAGTGGAGTCATCATGACGAGAGCGATGCTTCTTGGGAAACGGGAGAATATCTTCAAACCGCTTATAAAGATTTTTACGATAAATGGTTCGTAACTCAAAATCTCGGGACGAGATTCTTATAAGGGGGGAGGGCTGTAACACCCCTGGGTGTTAAGCATGCATTATCATTCAAAGCATAAGCATTCAACATCATTGCATGATTAGCGTTGTTTGAATTGTAGCCCTTTTCAAATTAAACTTGAAAAACAAATAACTGGGAACCCTAAGTTTAATATAAATGTTAAAAAGTTGGTGTACTTTTTAGAAGTAGCAATTTTAAATAATCTAGAATAAATCAACTTGATTATTGGAGCAAATTTTGGATTCAAGTTTTCCTCAAATTCTGTTTTAAAAATATTCAAAATAAAATTAATTTGAAAAGTGCTCTATTGGGAATTTTGAAAAGTGCTCTATATGAAAGTTGTAGAGAATAAAATTTTGAACAACTTTTGTTTTGGGCCAAATTTCTGAAAACCCCTTTTTCATCTCCAAATTTGAATTTCAAACAGAGATTTAAATCTGGAAAATATTTTTGAAAAAGAAAAACCAGATTTTCACTTAGTGGGCTTCGGCTTCCCATTCGGCCCGTCTTCGCTAGTGGCCCAACCCGCGTCCGCGTCGTCCCCCTCCTGCTCCCGCGCGCGCGCGCGCCCGCGCATGGCGTCGTGGCGCCGCGGCAGCGTTCGGCCGCCGCGTGGCCGTACGCCGTCGAGCCGAGCGACACGCGCCCTGTGGCCCCCGCAGCGTCCGCGCCCGCCTACTCCCCCTCCGCGCGCTCGTCCGCCTCGTTGCTCCCTCCATTCTCGCTCGCCCGCCCGCAGCAGCAGCAGCAGAGCTCCGCCTCGCCATTACCGGCTCCCGAGCTCCGCAACCGCCCTAGCCACCGCTCTGGCTCACCGCCTCCGCCTCCGTCTTCGCCCTCGTTGCGCCTCGTCATTGCGCATCCGGTGCTCGCCTCGGCCCGCACGGATTCGGCCTCCACCCACGGTAATGGCTCGCCGGAGTTCCGGCCGAGCTCACCGGAGTGACCCGCTACGTGGGCCGCACCCCTCCACGCCACTTCTCGCCCATTTCTCGAGCGCACGAGCACCGCACTTGCACCGCGAGTCTCACCGACCTCACCGCGCGGCCTATCTCGGTCGGAGCTGGCCGGCCGACGGCGTCCCGCGCCGCCGAGCCGCCATGCTCGCCGGCGAGCTCTATGCCGAGCTCGTCTGGCCACCCACTAGGCACCACTGGGTTCGCGTCGATGAGAGGATCACAATGGTGCCCTCCCCGTCGTCGGAGGACTCGCCGGTGGCGAGATCACGGCCATCCGCGCCGCCTCTGGCCGGCACCGGCTGACGTGTGGGCCCGTCTGACGCATGGGTCTCGCCTGTCTGTCTCAGCATTTCGGTCTCTGGTGTCACAGCGGGGTGCACGTAGCGTTTAAGTCCGGTTTTGATTTTCAGTTTTAAAGAAATTGATTTCCAGAAAATCTGAAAAAGGCTTCCAAAAATTGTATCTCAAGAATTATAGCTCCAAAAATCATGAAACAAATTTTGAAATGTTCCTTTTGAATATATCTACAGTTTAAAAATATCTCATGTTATTTTTGTGACACTTTACTGTGCAATTTTATTTAATTGTTATATATGCTGTTATCTTAGAAAAATTGTAGTAAATAAAATAGTAAAGGGGAAAAGGTGATTCTTGTAGCATTAATCTTTATTAGTGATGTACTTTCTAGGAAAAATACTAGTGAAGCATGTTCTGTGGGAAATTTTTGAAGTGTAGTTCAAATGCCTTTAATTGATAATATTTGTTATTTTTAGTAGAGAGCAAAATTTGTATACAACATATAGGTGATAATTTTTGTAGTGTGTTAGTTTGCTGGTGGTAACCTAGGAAAAATGTGAAATCTGTTGTTTGATACTTTTCCTAGTATAAAACAATTTCATGCTCACATTTAGGCTATAAATTGTTTATTTTGTACTGGTAGTTTAACACATACATTTCTCATGAAAATTTAGTGGTAGGTTAGTTAGGGTAAAAATGCTCTACTGTAATTTTTGTAGATTTTTATCTATACCAGAGATAGGTGTTGTTGTACAACCCTAGTTAAATAAGGAATAAATGATTATTCTTTATGAGAATTTAAGAAGAATAAAATATGTTTGGTGTATCTTTGAAGCATCACTAGGTCTTGCTGATGTTGTGAATGAGTTAGGATTGGTAAGGTTTGGTTATTTAGGGTCACTTGCTTGTGTAAGGTGTATGATAATTAGTGGAATCACAATGTGCAAACTTTAGGGTATATGTCCTTGGATGACGTGGACTACCTTGTAGAAGATGAAGTTTTATACTAACTGCTCATTCCATGTGCTCGTCTGCATCTCATGTCACCTCATCATTCCATCATAATCTGATGCATCATTCGCATGTACTTATGCACTTGCATCATACAGGATCGCAGGAGGAGTCGCAGGCAGCAGTACCGGAGGAGCAGGCTTGGACGGACCAGCAAGAGCCCCAGGCACAGGAGGTGCCCGAGGAGGAAGAGCCAGGCGAGGAACTGCCGGAGTGCGTCGACCACCATCCTAGCTCGTTCGAAAGAGGCAAGCCCCGGAGCATTATAAGTCTCCTATTTTATAAAAGCTATTCTTTATTACCTGAATTATAATTATATATATTGTTGCATTAAGTTATAGGAGTTGAGTGAAACCGTTGTTGCATTACTATCCTTGTCCACCCGATTACTGTTACCTGATTAGGGTAGGATCGAGTAAATCGCTTAGCCATGCTTAGACCGGTAGAAGTAGGGTGATTTCCTGTCACCTGCGAGCTATAGGTGGATACCGGGCTATGGTTAGCGGTAATGATGATCATGAAAAGTAACCAAGTGTTGATGGATAAATGGAGACCGGGCGGAGTCTTATAGGGTTTTGGACTATAGTGATTCCGTCTGTGTCGATTAAGGACCGATCGTTGCTCGTCCCTCTTGTCATGTTGAACGCATGCCTCACATTTAGCTGGCCGAATAAAGTACCTTTCGACCGCGAAGCTAGTGACACTTTTCGAGCCGGGATAAACTCGGGTTGGCAGACTGGTGTTGAAGGGGGTGTACGGGGACGCGAAGAGTGAGCCCAAGGTGCGTCCTGGCAGTCGGGCGGTCCCTGGGTAGTGCGATCCATGATTGTTATCCCGCGGCTTCTTGGAAAGTGTCATTGGTGATCTACGCGACCCTGACGGGGGAAGCATGGTTTGTGTGAGGAATAAATCTCCAGCTGGATAGGAATTCGATTCGAATCGCCGTCGCTCCCGGTTAGTGAGCACTTGACTCGAGCTACGGCATCGTAGTGTTAATGATGGAATACGGATGGTTATGTGGTTAATGTTGAAAATGCTAAACCTGAGATGGTAACCTTTGATGCTAATGGTTAATCAAGTGATTGTTTTAGCAATAGGCCCTTACCTAGCATGATTAGGTAATCCTAAAAATGATGCTACAAGTACCTATCTTTAAGTATTCATATTAACTTATGCCTTTCACAAATGAGTCAAGCCAGTACACTATATAAAGCCTTGCATGCTCCTTGGTGTCATATTATTTCTGGTTTTTGACGGGTAAGTCTAGCTGAGTACATTCCCGTACTCAGGGCGTTGTTCCCATTGTTGTTGCAGATGGTCAGATGTACTACGGGTACTGCTCCAACTGTCTGTATCCGGCGATGGGTGACAACTAGGACCTTGGGCAAAGGTCGTTCTGTTTGTCTTATCTACTGCTTTTGTGGACCATGACTATCTACTGGCACTGTAACTGAACTAAGGGTGTGTGTGTAAAACTATTTGCTTCCGCTACTTTATGTTGAACTATGTTGTAATAACTTTTATTTCTAAACTCTGATGTATCCTAGTTTTATGATCAACTTTATGTATCGTGTGAACTGTGGCTGCTAAATCAGTACGATCTTGGTTGTATGTTGGTTGGGTTGAAATCCTTAGTGATTTTACGGAATCTCTAGTTATACGGGCTTAAGTTTGTTAAATTAACCGCCTCAGTGGAAGATTTTCTTACTTAATCTCGTATAATAACGTTGATCCGTTACATTGGAAGATGTAGCAGGTCATCGGTTAAAGGCTTTAGCTAGTATCGAAGAGAATAAGAAAAGGGTAGCCAGATGGTATGACAAGAAGGTGAAGGTAAAGGAGTTTGTCAATGGAGATTTAGTTTGGAAGTTGATTTTACCGATTGGGACTAAAAGTTCTAAGTTTGGCAAATGGTCACCTAATTGGGAAGGTCCATATCGGATAAATCAATCTGTTCTTGGTAATGCATATATTCTCAAAACCCTCGAAGGGGTTGTGTTTCCCAAAGCATTAAATGGAAAATACTTAAAGAAATATTACCCTAGTATTTGGATAGATGCATAAAAGTATAATTGCCGATAACAATCCTATCGACTAGAGTTAAAACAAAGTATTAATATCTTGTTGTCGATGCACTAGATGAGAGTTACAGATTTAACAAAGATTGGATAGCCGATATTGCACGTAGGCGAATTTCATCGGCTTCCTTTAATTCTTTAGCGTCTTCATCGGCAGTTCCCTCCACAGGCTTGAGTTTCTTTTTCAAGGTCAAGGCCTTGCGAGCTTGGATGTCCCTTTCCTGCTGAAGGGTTTTGATGACGTCAGGAAGCTGGTCTTCTTCTTGCTTGGCGTGGGTTAGGGCTGCTTCAACTTCTTCCAGTTCAGCTAGAAGGGTTGCCTTCTTTGCCGATAGATCCAGAATTTTCTGCTTAAGATCGGCACCGGAGGTTTGCAAGTTGCTGATGCTTTTGTGCTTCTCATCGGCAGTTTGTTTTAGTTGCAGCATCTCTTCCTTGAGCTGGGCTTGAGCTGCTCTGTCGGCGATACAGTGAGCAGCCCGTTGATATTGAAGTTGTCAGCTCTCTAGATGGACTGCTGGGAAGATAGTTTCTTCAACATCGGCAGGAACTAGGCCACGGATTGTCTTGAAGATAGTCTTTGCTGGATCTGAATCGATTATCAATTGAGCAGTATCTTGTTGTAACAGATTCAGAAGGGCTTCTAGCTTGCCATAGATTTCTTCCGATATTGTTCTCAATGCCAGGGAAGAACTCGCCTCTTCTCCATCATCATCAGAGACGTTGATAGCAAAAGAAAATAAGCTATCGGGAGAATCTTGTTCCTGTGAAGAAAAGGAAGTTAGAGATTATACCTAAGGATAGATACGGATACTATAAACCGAATAGGTCAATCGGTTTACCTGCTTCAAGGCAATTTCTTGGGCCTGGCTCGAGGGGGCAGCTTGAAGGGGATCATGCGAAGGATCGGCAGAGGTTGCCGATGGGATGTCTTCTACAACTTCATCAGTGGTTGGCCCTTGGGGTATGATGGCCGATGATATATTCTGTGCAGGAGGGTCAACTTGTTCGACTACATCGGTTGGTTGACTAATAGGGGTTGGAGCGGATGCAGGGGCTGGTGTAGATTTATGTCGCTTTTGCTGAGCTTCGGCATCGGTTAAAGCTTTACGCTTTGCTTGGGTCTCAGCGACAATTGGCTGGGGGGCATCGGCACTTGTTGATTGAGGAGCTTGAGTGCTTGGTATGCTTGCCGATGTACCCATTTGTTGCTGTAAAAATAAGTGTGAGATCAGATATTTAATAGATAAAATGTAAAGATAAAAGAATACCTCTGAAGGTTGGTTGGAGGTAGTGGTGCTTGTTGTTGGAGGAGTTGCCGATGATGATCCAGCCGCAGCTCTTACACCCTGATGGTTACATGTTAATATAGTTTGTATCGGCAGTGAATAAAAATAAACAAGGTTATTACCTTAAAAGCCTTAATTAGGCTTGTAGCAGCAGCCATTGGAGTGGCCCTGGATGTTGCCAGTTTTGATCTAGAGGTGATAGTCTTGGCACGAGTCCTCTAGAAGGTTAAAGCGGCTAAGGTGGGGGCGTTGTAGCCGATTACTGAAACTGGGGAGATAGGTTGGAGGTTGAAAGGTCTCCCACTCTTGCTTATGGATGGAAATGGATCATCGGCCTATTACGAGAAAGATTGGCTGCCGATATATATATAAAAAACGAGAAAGACAAAAGAAAGTTAAAAGAAACTTACTGCATCGTCAGGAATGGCGTAGTCGGGATCAATCATGTGCCGATATGTGTGGACGGATGTTGAAAATAATTGTTCTTTTCACTCTTGCCACCATTGCTTATATGATTCTGTAATAAAAGATGCTGGTGACCAGGCGAAGAGATCAACATTTGAGATATCGGCATCGGGGGCGAGTCTGACTACCCTGCTCCACTTAGTTCCAGTGGTGATGGTTTCTCTGGGCTTGATTACATTGGCAAAGCACAGCTTGATTGGCAGTTGCCCAAAAGCCAGTTGACGAGATACTGCCGATGGATTGTAGAACTCATAAGTAGTATTGGAATTCTTCCCACTACCAAATGTGTTCACTGAGATTGCCCTGGGAGTAATGATGGCCATCATAAGCTCATTATCTTGGTTCAGATCACTATCAGCAAAGTTGAAGAGAAGGGGGAACTTGTTATCTTCATCGATATAGGGTACCCAAGCTCTATGATCGCGAGGGAGACCATTGTAGAAGTTCTGGAAAAATCTGCCGATTTGATCTTCATTAGCCTCTGTTCCAGGGAGGACAATTATAGCTTCACCGAAGTTGAGAGGAGGGCGTGTTGCCGATTCCTCATCTCCAAGAACATAATCTTCGGCAATCTCTCGTGGGAATTCTTGGGCGAAGAAATCCCACTGCAGACGTTTATGCATATGGGCGTTTAGCCACATATTGATGAACCACCATGGGCCTCCCAAATTGCCGATGGGTTCACCAAGTAGAAGCTTCTGAGATACTTGGTGGAGGAGGTGGTAGGTGGAGCTCAAAAGGTATCGGCCGAGCGGGAACCTGACACTGTTGGCCAAGAGTTCGGCTGCAAGGAGGAAAGCGTTGGTTGGCCCTACCGATCGGCCATAGAAGATAAATTTCTCTAGGCACATGTTCAAGAATATGGCGTGTTCCCTCTGATTGACAGTACCAGTCCTTTGGTACTCCAGGATGTATCCTGTCCAGCCGCCGATGTTGCGTGTGTTCACTCTATACTCAGCTTTTCTGCCATAGATAGAGCCTTCATCGACAGTTGAGATATCTAAGCCAGTGAGCATATATACATCGGCAAGAGTAGGGGCGGATGGACCATGACCAAACATAAAGGTATTTGTGGTGTCTGTAACGGAACCGTCCAAATTATAAGAGCACAAGTTCAAAAACAATCGCTGAAACGATCAAATTCTCAAACTTGAGCCCAGATAACTCCGGTAGTCCACGAAATCGCGAGGGATTTCAAACCAAACTGAGAGCAACCAGATCGTAATGATTCAACATAACACAACACTTGTTACAATAGTTCAAAAGTAATCTCATACATCGGAGTACAAATATTATATTACAAAACCAAAGTAAAGATTAGCGGAAGCAACATAATTTCTGAAACCATTTGAAGTCAAATACTGCCAGTACATAGTCACATCCTGCAAAAGCATACCAGAAGAGATACGACAGAGACCATGCCCAAATGGTCTAGTCTTCACGCCCACATGGCGAAGACAATACTTGCAGCAACAAGTAGGAATCTGCTACCTGCAACAGGTGGGAATAAACCCTGAGTACGAGAAGGTACTCAGCTAGACTTACCCGTCAAAACCAGAAACAAAGGTAACACCAAGGATTATGCAAGGCTTTATAAAGTGGGCTAGCTTGACTCATTTGCAGAAAAGCTTAATACAGATAAGTAACCAATATATGCTTTAAGTATCAAGTTGATCATCATTAACCTGAAAACTAGATTAGCACCTGTACTAGAGCACTCACTTTATTAAGATCAAACAATATTATCCATAGCAGGTATAATAAGGCTATCATCATCATTATCATCAATTCCGAACCATCATTAAAATTAGTGTATCTACGCTGGAGATAACCAGTCAAATTTCTCACTATCCGGGAGAGACGGCGACTCGAATCGATTCCAACTCAGCTAAGGGGGTATTCCTGACACTCACCCGGCAAACCTCGCTAAAGGCAGCCGTAGATAACCTTTGGTACAACTCAGGGTGGGCCCAAACAGCGTCGTGTTCTCGGGGATACCAGTGGCCAGGATGCTCAGGACTTTTAACTCACCTGCCCTTGGACCCTCTGGCTCCCTTCCGAGGCGACTTTCACTTTTTGACTTCGCAGCCTGAGTTGAGCTACTAGGCTTCGCGGTCGGCAACCTCAGGCCGGCCAGCTAAATGTCAGGCATGCGTTCAAAATGACATAGAAGGCTCCAGGTCTCGGTCCTTAATCGACACAGACGAGGATAGATCCACACCTAAGACCTCCATGCCTTGCTGCTTCACTATCGTCATCCCGCCCGGTCTCATTTCATTTCATTAACACATGGTTCACTTCCACGATAGCAAATATAGCCAACCGTGACCTGATTAAGCCCTATATCTCGTAGGTGACAGGAAATCACCCGACTTCTACCGGTCTAATTTAGCAGGGCTAAGCATAGATACGATCCTGTCTACTTAGGATTCAAGGTTTGAATTGCTGGACAAGGAGTGTTATCAATGCAGGAAGGGTTTCCAACCAACTCCTATCACGTAATGCAACAATACATATAACATGTATAGATAGATAATTGCTTTGAAAGTAGGAGGCTTATAATGCTCCGGGGCTTGCCTTAACCGAAAGAAGAGAGATCGAGGTTCGGCTTCAAGAACGGTTCCCACGTCTTCTCCGGCTTCGTCGGACTGGACCTCTAGTTCTTGAACGGACTTCAAGTTCGGGTCCCATGCCCAGCGGGACTTCGCTCGTAACACGATTCTTGGCACACCTATTGCATGTATATGCATCCAATGAATTTCATGTATGCATCCAAAAATGACATGATGATTTATGGACGTGCATAAATGATGTGAAGATGAATGCAATGACATTGAAACGTTGTAAGCACAAAAAAAAGTTATGTGGTGCTCTATTCAAATCACTTCAAGCTTAGGTGCAAATTTCCTCTCCGGTATTAACACGTTTGAACACCTCTAAGAAACCACTAAGTGCCACAAGGTTAAGACTAAACACACACATAACAAGATTCCAGAAATTTAGTATTTACAACATATTATCAACAGTAGCTAAGAAAACTCACAACTGGAGTTCTACCAATCCAAATGACCTGAAAGAGGACATTCTGGAAAGCTTATGAAATTGTCTACATTTCATTTATAAACATCTAAGCATGATTTAATCATTTATCAAGTTGAAATAGCATACATACAGAATCTGTTCTAAAAGACAGAGAGCACTTCCAAAACTGAACCCAACTTGGAACAGCTGTCATTTCTAAACTATAAGTCCAAATGCTACCAAAATTTACCAGCAACTAGTTCATGAAATTCTCAACAACTTTTCATGAAAACATCATTATCATAGGTTAATTCTCTTAACTAGCAATTCTATCCAGAAATGGCAGAATCACTAATTTAAATATTTAGAGACGATTCAAAAGCACAATTGGACCAAACTAAGTTTACCAACTTGTTGTGCATATCAAAGGAACATCAGAAAGTATAGTGCCAACTTCTAAATAAATTATTTAATATTATTTTATAATTTATTTAGTTAATTAGGTGATTAAAGGAACATACAGTACAACTATATATAAAAATCTACAAAAATTACAGTAGCCACCTAATGCTTCACATGGGCTACCATAAAAATTTTACTTCATTTTGACAAGCAGATATGGAGATATCAAAAATAACCGATGGTAGGTCTATTTCAAGCATAAATAGGAAACCCTATTGAAAATTATCAAACAACAAATTTCATATTTTTCCTAACATCATTCTAACATGAGAACAACACTCACCAAGTTTCACCCTTACAGGATCTATAGAAAAATTATGAATATTCACACAAGATCCATTCAAGCAAAATAAGATAATTATATAACTCCACCAAACCACATCCAATTTGCATGAAAATTTAACCTTAAGCTATTCATGGTATGAGCAGTTCACTATAAAAATTTCATGTCATTTAGAGCTTCACAGAAAGAAATATCATTTTCTCCTTTTTCTTCATGAATAAAAGATATAATTAATAACTATTTAATTCATCACAAAACATAGCATATATTATATTTTTATAATAAACTAGACATTATCTAGAGCACACCAAAATTTAAAGCACCTTATTTGGACATTTCTAGCCCTAGTTATGATTTTACAAACTTTAGCACAATATTTCACTTTCTGGAAAGAAAAAGAAACAAATTCAAAAAAAACTAAACGGGCCTGAACTTAACCGGCCTGCTAAGGCCCTGGGCCCTCTCGGCCAACAGGCCCACCCAGTGGCCCGAATCAGACAACAGAGGAAAGGGGGGGCGCTGACAATGGCACCCCACCCGTCAAAGGCACAGAGGCAGGGGCGGAGGTCCGGCGAGGTCGGGCTCGCCGCCGGCGGCTCCTCCGGCGAAGACGACTACCCAGGCACGCTCCTCACCTCATCCCGCACCACGGCAACAGGTTTTCCCCAAAGCTAGCGCACCCGAGCACGCTCGTCGCCGACAATGGCGGACGGCGGTGGCGGTGCATGTCGACGGCAGCGAAATCGGCCATCACACGGTGATCTAAAGGCGCCTACACGCTCTACATTGACCCACGAACACGAGAGAATCATGAGCGAGACACGAAATCAACTACAACTACATGGCCATGAGTGGCGTTCGCGGTGTACCCATGAGAGCTAGCCGGAGTGGTGGCGTTGCTCGCTGTCCGAGCCAACTCAGGCGGTAGCATCTTACACTCAGCACGATCTACCCTAGGGACGCACAGAACATGAGTCAAATCAAAGATTTAGCACGCGAGTAGCGAGCTGTCGATCTCGACTATGGTGGCAGCCATGGCGGACACGGCCAGGGCGGTGACTTGTCCCGGCGAGCACACCACAGTAGCGTCTAAAGTGCATTGCCCTACAGCTTCTACCCGACCCGAGCAACATGGAAAAAGCAAAGAAAAACACAGTGAAGCACGGCATCGCTCCGGCCACGGCGGAGCAGGTGCTCGGCGGCGTTCCGGCCGCTGCGGCAATGAGGAAACGAATTTCCTAGGGCTACCTGTGGCTCGGCTGGCTAGGCAAGGTTATGCAGTGAGCAGAGGAGGTCGTGGTGGAGGTTTTGACACGAGTACTTTGGCCAGAGGCGCGGTGGTGCGAGTCAAGGCACGGTGAGGCGAGCGGCGGTGCTCTGGCAGCACGGTGGAGCAAACCAGAGCGACAGGGAGCGAGTGCACAGGCGTGGGAAGGGGCCGTGGTGCGTGGCGTCTTCGTGGGGGTGAGCACGGCGCAGCACGGACGCGTGGAGGCCACGCGGCGCCGGATTCCTGAGGACGGTCGGCCACGCTCACGAGTTCAAGTTTCTGAACTCAACTGAACATTTGAAACCGAGTACAGTCGACACCATGTCTGACAGAGCATTTTGGATGGCCATTATCTCACACACCAAGCCAAACTAGCAAGAGTCATAGTGTACTTGTAGAAAGAGCTACACTAGATCTTCACATAAGTCTAAAGGCACGAGACCTAAAACAGCATGGTTAGGGAGATGCAAGGCCCCAAAGAGGTGTACCTCGAAACTGAAACAGAGTTTCAGTTAAACCGATGACTGACAGCCGATAATGATTGAAGCTTAACTCCAAAACCAGCCCGAGTTAGAGATAGGTGACATTAGCAAACTTGTAAAGCTATATGAGATCTCGAATTTTGTCAATATGGACTTGAGCTAGTTCAGCCTAGATTAGTAACTACAGAACCCTAAAGTGGTGTACATTGAAACTGAAATGCACCCTGACTTAGAAAAATTTTGCTAAGTGTTGGGCAGTCCACTTACTGACTTGTAGGCCCAGTTTGAGCATCTTCCAGCCATTTTCATTAGATGGTCATATTGAGACTTTTGTTCCTTGATAAATTTCCTACAACTTTGGTAAAGGGTGCACCTCCATGCAAGGTCTCTAGATACCACTTTTAAACCGGTCAAAGCAGATCAGGGCTATGATCAAACTGGGGTCAAACCTAGTCAAATTGGATTTTGGCCAAAACATGAATATAGACCCTAGCTCATTTTGCTCCACTAACATATCAAAGATGTTTTCAAGCCCCCAAGTCAACAATAGCATAACATATGTCATCTATACAACAACCCTAGCAACACATAAAGGAAGCACATAGAAACCACAATATTGCAAGGTCATGTTTCAAGCAAGGATGCACATGAAATGACGATGCTTATGGTAATGTCATGCCATGATCATGCATTATGAATGCATTATGAGGCTAACTAACACCAGGGGTGTTACAGCCTCCCCCCCTTATAAAAATCTCATCCCGAGATTTGAAAGTCGTACCGTTTTTCATAGAAAGCAGAATAGTTGTCCTTTAAATAATCCTCTTTTTCCCAAGTTGCATCACGTTCACCGTGATTACTCCAAACCACCTTGTATAATTTGACTACTTGATTTCGAGTCACCCTTTCCAGAGTATCCTAAACATATACCGGTTTCTCCTCATAAGAAAGATCGGATTTCAACTTGATGCGTCTCACATCTACTCTTTCTTCGGGAAGACGGAGACATTTCTTTAATTGAGAAACATGGAATACTGGAAAGATAGCTCCCATTTCACGAGATAGATTGAGCTTATAGGCTACTCTTCCACTTTTATCAATAATCTGATAAGGTCCAACATATCGAGGCTCAAGCTTTATTTTGATCCCAAAACGCTTTACTCCTCTCATAGGGGACACCTTCAGATAGACATGGTCACCTACTTCAAACTCAATAGGTTTCCTCCTCTTATCTGCGTAGCTCTTTTGTCTAGCCTGAGCAGCTGATATATTTTTCTGTATAGCATGAACTTGCTCCTCGGCTTCTTTTATAAAGTCAATACCATAGAATCTTCTTTCTCCTGGTTCCACCCAGTTCAAAGGAGTTCTACACTTGTGACCATATAAAGCTTCAAAAGGAGCCATTTGGATACTCTCTTGATAATTGTTGTTGTAAGAGAATTCAGCGAGAGGCAACCATTTCTCCCAGGAGCCATTACAAGAGATGATGCAAGCTCTAAGCATGTCTTCAAGAATCTGATTCACACGCTCAGTCTACCCCGATGTCTATGGATGATAAGCAGAACTACAGACCAAATTAGTTCCAAGATTCTGATGCAGGCGCTCCCAAAAACGAGCAGTAAACTATGGTCCTCTGTCAGAGACAATAGACCCCGGCACTCCATGAAGACGTACGGCTTCTTGGAAGTAAATGTCAGCATATTGGTGTGGGTGATAGTTACTCTTCACAGGGATAAAGTGAGCAGACTTTGTCAAACGATCAACTATAACCCAAATAGAGTCAAAACCTTTTTGGGTGGTTGGTAATCTGACAATAAAGTCCATAACAATATCGTCCCACTTCCAACCTGGAACAGACAAAGGCTGGAGTAAACCAGGCTTCATGTGAATGGCCTTAACTCTACAACAATTATCACACTTAGCGACGTAGGCTGCAATTTCCTTCTTCATCTTGGTCCACCAATAGTATGGCTTGAGGTCCTGATACATCTTACTACTACCAGGATGGATGGACAACTTAGAAGAATGGGCTTCAGATAAGATTTGATTTATGAGTTCTCTATCTTTTGGCACCACGAGTCTATCTTTGAACCAGAGAATCCCTTTGTCATCCACTCGAAAGTGTTTAGTTTCTTGCTCTTTCATCTTTCTCTTGATGTGAAATACACCAGTATCAGTCCTTTGTAACTCAATGATTCTACTTCTCAAAGAACAATCTACAGTGATATGATGGATTACAACAGGATGTAAGAGATGAGACAAATGAAAATTTCCTTCTATCAGAGAGTTGCAATGAGATTTTCTACTCAAGGCATCGGCAACCACATTTGCTTTACCCGGATAGTAATGCACCTGGAGGTTATAATCCTTAATCAACTATAACCACCTTCTCTGGCATATATTTAACTCAGGTTGAGTAAATATGTACTTAAGACTCTTATGATCTGTATAAATATTGCATATATTTCCAAGCAAATAGTGTCTCCAGATTTTCAGAGCATGCACTACAGCAGCTAACTCTAAGTCATGAGTCGGATAGTTAACTTCATGTTTTCTTAACTGACGCGAAGCATACGCAATAACTCGGCCTCCCTACATCAGTACGCCACCTAAACCAGTACCTGATGCATCACAATACACATCAAATGGTTTCTCAATGTCAGGTTGCGCTAATACCGGAGCCAATGTCAACAAAGTTCGTAGAGTGCGGAAAGCCTGTTCACACTCCGGAGTCCAAACAAACTTCCTATCCTTCTCAAGTAGTCGAGTCATAGGCTTAGCTATCTTAGAGAAATCCTGAATAAAATGACGATAGTAGCCAGCCAATCTAAGAAAACTCCGAACTTCATGTACTGTAGTTGGTGCCTTCCAATCCAAAACTTCCTATATCTTAGTCGGGTCTACTGAAATTCCCTCACCAAACAACACATGACCGAGGAAAGGTACCTTCTTTAACCAGAATTCACATTTGCTGAACTTGGCGTAAAGCTTATGTTCACGTAATCTGGATAAAACAAATCTCAGGTGCTCGGCATGTTCTTCTTCATTTTCAGAATAGATGAGAATATCATCAATGAATATCACCACAAACTTGTCCAGCTCTTGCATGAATACTGAATTCATCAGGTACATGAAATGTGCAGGAGCATTGGTCAGACCAAAAGACATGACAAGATATTCATATAACCCGTATCTGGTTGAGAAAACAGTCTTTGGTATATCTTCCGGACATATTTTAATTTGGTGTTAACCATATCTCAGATCAATCTTCGAGAATACCTTTGCTTTAGACAACTGATCAAACAAGATATCAATACGAGGCAACGGATACTTATTCTTGATAGTGACTGCATTGAGTGGTCGATAGTCTACACACATACGCAGAGACTGGTCCTTCTTCTTCACAAATATAGCAGGACAAATCCATGGAGAAGAACAAGGATGGATCAGCCCTTTTAGTAAAAGGTCACTAAGTTGGGTCTTGAGTTCAGCTAACTCATTCGGCGGCATTCTATACGGTCTTTTGGAAATTGGTGCGGTACCCGGAATTAACTCAATCTTAAACTCTACTTCATGATCTGGAGGTAATCCTGGCAATTCATCGGTAAAAACATCTAGAAATTCACACACTACTGGAACTTCTGCAATATCTTTTGCTTTTGCTATCATAGCGTTAACTGTAGTCTGAGGACTAACGTCTCTAGGAAGTTGCACTAGAAAAGCTTGTTGATCTTTTGGATCCCTCAACATAACCACTCTCGTAGAGGTATCGATCAGGACTTTCCACTCATCCACTTCATACC
>CM039591.1:42486483-42508983 GCA_022457205.1 Saccharum spontaneum | reverse complement strand
CTATGCATGGGCGTAGTCCTTTCTCGCAATAATTGCCAAGTGTACTTGCACTAACTATGATATGCTAGACTTTATAGTTAAGAATAACTTAGGAAATATCCTTGTAGTTCGTCCTAATACCATGCTAATGACTTGCTAGAATATCTGTTGAGGTGCTTATCATTATTATATGTGGCTAGCTGATCAGATTAATTATCTTTGTCACCATTCATACTTTATCTATATTTTATGTGACACTTACCCCTGTATGCAAGAGATAGATGAATGCTCTCACTTATACATGCAATGATTGATACTCATTCCTATATTCCATTCCATAATCAACATTGATGTTAGTAATCCCTTCCCAGTGGTAAAAATATAAATAACGATAGCTGGAATACTTCCCGGTTAAAATGCTACATCGGTATTAATCTGTGCGCATGCATATCTTATTTATTATTTATTTAGAAGAGCAGTTGCATATTTCAATACCGCGTCTCTCATGTCATGCTGGGGATGACAACTTGGCTTAAGTGGCATGAGGGATAGGTTCGGCATTTTTGGCACCGTTATCAGAATTAGAAAACTAAGTCTACTTTTGGTAATGACGTTAAGAATGCCCAACAAGCATTTTTGGCGCCGTTGCCGGGGAAGGTTGATTTACTAACAAGGAATGAATACGGAATTTGAGTCATCATTCGCATCATTAAGTGATTGAGATCATCAATTCTCCCATACAGATTTACCCCTGTATTTTTCCATTCTTATTGTTTTGCAGGGTGATGTATGAATAGAGGACATCTTCCAGAAAATTTTGTTGACAACCCCGAAGCATTAATCAGAGGGGCAAGAGCCAAGCTCAAGAAGTCAACACTTCGACGCAACACTTCATCCAATTCAGAAGACCGTCGAAGTTTCATCCGGAATTTGTCAACAGAGTTCGTAGCCATGGCGAACAAGACGATCCACGAGTTCTCAGCTCCCACTACGGACAACATCCGCACTGGACCTGCAGCGGCCATCGACAAGAACTTTGAGCTCAAGCCAGGGCTCATCAACATGGTACAAGCCAACCAGTTTTGTGGGAAGCCGCACGAAGATGCAAGTGCTCATCTCCAATACTTCCTAGAGATTTGCAGCACATTCACTTTATTAGATGTTCCTAGAGACGCCATACTACTTCACCTTTTTCCATTCTCACTATTGGGGAGAGCGAAGTAGTGGTTCTACGCGACGAAGGATAAGAACACTACGTGGGCACTCTGCTCTACGAACTTTCTGGCTAAGTTCTTTCCCATGGGCAAGACCAATGCTCTCCGTGGGAAGATTACAAGTTTTCAGCAACAACATGATGAATCCATTCCAGAAGCATGAGAGCGCTTTCAAGATTACATCCTAGAATGTCCCCATCATGGAATGGAAAGCTGGCTACTTATGCAGACTTTCTATCGTGGGCTCATCACTAGTGCTCGTGAGACCATGGATGCTACAGCTGGAGGCGCATTTCTATCACTCACCATACCACAAGCTATAGCCCTTGTGGAGAATGTAACACCCCAGGTGTTTATCACCAATTAGGCAGTGGGTTTGGGCTCAAACATGATAGATTAAGTGGAAATAACAATGTCAAGGTCAACCTATGGAGATGAGCCTAACTTAAAGTTGGATGCTGCATCATTGCTTTACATATAGGCCATTTCAAAGATATATGCTTGAATGGTGTTATTGCCATATCTTCATGTGTCTCACCTTGGTACCTATCTATATTGATCCCTGGAAAAGTTTCATGAAGTTTGGAATCAAAAAGTCACATGAAATGATAAGTTATATGCTTGTTTGGATTATAACTAAAACTTGCCTTGCATCCCATGGGAACTAGTGTTGTGCAACATACAAATGCAATATGTGCAACACATCTTGGACACATGTGGAACACCCTAGTGGAACATGTGTAGCATGTATCTTGAAACAACCACATGAAACAACTATAGCATTTCACTTGAGTTCTATGTTTCAAGGCATGTGAGGCCTACACTTTTGTGCAACCTATGCATGGTGGGTATGTTTGGCCTCTACAACACCTTAACTACACTTAGGACACTCCATGGAACAATGTTCATGTTGATCATTTTGCCTAAATGTGCTTCTAAGTGATGGTTGACCATGTATGGACCCTAGAACCCTTTTATTTGACCATTTCAAAAGTGCGACCTAGAAGCTTTGCATGACTGCACCCTTTAACAAAGTTGTAGGGAATTTTATAAGGAACCAACTTTATTTAAGAGTCAAGCCATGAAAATGTGTGGAACATGCTCAAACAGGGCTCACAAGTCAGTTTTAGGGCTGATTTCAGCACTTAGCCATTTTAAGCCCTAATTTCAGTGTCTTCAACATTGACATCCCGCGTTCTCGAGTTTTTGCTAAGCAACTTAAATGGGTCCAAATACGAAAGTTGGAGCTTATATGGTGGGGAAGAGCATACAAGAAGGTGGCACCAATTGCAATTCATTTTGACCCCCATTTTGGATTGTTGCTCGTTGTTTTCAAATCATTGACATTGGCAACTTTGGAGCTATGTATCTCCTAAACCAGAACCCTAATGAGGAAATTGTCTTAATAAAAATCGTAGAGCATCATGTGGTCTTCGAACTTCATTTTGGGCCCCAGATCCAATTCGGCCCATATCCAGCCCAAAAACGGCCTCCAAGACGCCTGGAACTGTGCCCGCCACCTGTTCGACAGTTGTCCCGTTACAGAGAGCGTGGCAGCCATGCAGCAGAGCGTCGTCGCCATGGACGCCGCGTGTCCTCCTCTCTGCCAGGTGTCCGCGCCTCCCTCAGCGTGGTGGGGCATCAGAGCGACCAGCCCGGGCCACTCCCTTCTCCTCACTCCCCTCGCCTCCCGCTCCCATTCTCTCCGTGCACGCGCAGAACGCGGCCGCGCCATGGTCACGGCCGCCATTGCCGCACGGTAGCTCTTCCCCCAACTACTGCCATGTTCTCCTTCCGCCCCAATCAAGTGCACTACCATGTCCGTCGTCCCTCACTCCATCCTCGCGTGCACTTGTTGCCGCCAAATCCGTCGAGGTGGGCCACCGGCGTACAGCGACGCCGACGAGCCACGAGCTCCCGTGGCCGGGTCACCTCGGACCGCTACCGGGTTAATCGAGCCCGCCATCAGCTTCACCGTTGCAGGCCGCCCCTCCCGCGCCCCTTCCTCGGCCCCGTTGGTCGCCGGCAAGCTCCGGCGACGGAGCCACCGCGGCGGTGTCGCTGATCATCGTGGACAGCGAGCCACGGTTCTTCTCTCGGTCGCCCACGACCACCGATAGCGTTGCTCGGGCACGGGGGTGGACGCGCGGCCCAATGCTCGCTGCGGTTGGCCTTCCCCTGACCGGAGCAGGCACCGCCGGCGAATCGCCCCTCCCCCTCCATTCCTATGTTCGCTGTCGGGAGGAAGAAGAAGCCGACTCCCTCTCTGTGTCTCTGTTTGAGTAGCTGACGTGCGGGCCCGGCCTGACCGTGGGTCCCTCGCATCGGTTTAAGGAGTGGCGGTTTGGAGTATGTTTCCGGGTACACCTAGCGAATTAAATAGGGTTCCAGTAATTCTGTTTTTGAATTTCAGAGAAATTGTAAATCTTCTAAAAATCATATCTCATGCTAGGTAATTCCAAAAATAGTAAATGGGGACTTTTTGGAAACCTTGTGAAGAGATCTATGCAGTAGAGTCATAAAATTTTATATGTTTATAGATGTTTTTCAATGTGTTTATTTAAGTTGAAAAAGAGCTCTAGAAATGCCTTCAAACCTAACCAGAGCAAGATCTGGAGTTTTAGACATCCAAAAATAGTGATTCTTGTTTTTTTAATTTTGTGAGGACATGTACTTGCTAGGAAAAATATTAAACACCCTAGTTGTTCACTGTTTTCTTAGGGTTTTGATTTGACCTTGTTAAATAAGGAAAATTTCATTTTATTACTTGTCATTTTATATCTTGAGTTGTGATGTTCCAAATGATGTGAAATTTTATGGTAGTCTTGTCATGATATGTATGTACTGTGGTATAAATTTCTTGGTCACTACTTATTGGATGATCTAGTTATTGATTTAACTTGTTTAGGGCTTGATAAATAGCTTATAAATAATATATAAATGATAAAATAGAAAATGTTGTCCCATCACCTTACTATGATGTTGCTCTATGATTTTGGTTCATTATATGGCCATGTATTCACAGAAAATATTGAGTTTTAGGTTTTACCTGTTCTCACATGATTTATTTCAATAGTTGATTGTCTTTTTCTTAGAGGTTGATGTACTTATCTAAATGACTTGAAATTTGTACAGTAGACCTTTGAGAGCAATTGTGGACCCCTGTAAATTTGGTAGAATTTATGGAGCATCCTTATGATATGGTCATAATTCCACCTAATTATCTAAATAAATTAAGAAAATATATTAAAAGAATTTATTTAGTAATTGAAACTATGTTTTCTGGTGTTCTTTAGTCATGTATGAAATGTTGGTAAAGTTGGTTTTATTCAATTATATGTTTGCAACATAAGTTAATAATTATTTCTTGCAAATGAGGTTTCTGAACAGATTGGAGAATATTGTTAATTACTCTATGCAAATGATGTTTTCATGTCTTGTGTGCTATAACAAAGTTGTTGTGAATTTCATGATCTAGCTGCTGTTAAATTTTGGTGGCATTTGGCCATATGGTTTAGAAACTACAGCTGTTCTAATTTGGGTTCAGATTTATGTTGCTCTCTGTCCTTCCAGGACAGATTCTGTACCTTCTGTAATTCGACCTGGTAAATGTTAGAATCAGGTTGAGATGATTATAAATGAAATATAGATAATTTCATAAGATTTCCATAATGTCTTCTTGCAAGTCATTTGGAGTTGTAGAACTCCAGATATGATTGAATTACTCAGCTACTGCATGTATGTCTAGAATTGTTGAAAATACATAGATGCTTGATTACTTTGCTTGCTTGTTATTAAGTGTGATTCATGTCCATGGTGATGAAGTTAGTACACCTGAGGCTTTGTAAATCTTGAGTTATGTTTGGTATTGCTTCCCTTGCTATCTTAGCATAATAGGTGGTGTGATGTTTATTTGAGCGATGTAAAGTGCTTATGTGTATTTAGCGTAACCTTGTACTTGCCTTGTTTAGTGTGTGATGCATCATCTATTACATTCCCATATATTCATACACTTGCATCTTGCACCTCATTTAGGTACGCTAGCTGAAAAACGTGAAGGACGTGATGTGGCGTTGGAGCCAAACCCGAAGATGGTGTCTGATGGATCTATCCCGAAGATAGAAGGACCGGACAAGTGGTAGATTGGAGGTTGCTCGCCACGTGACTTCATCTGACATACTCTAACTTGAGTCGGACCCCAGGCAAGCCCCGGAACATTACAAGCCTCCTATCTTCAAATGCAATTAATTCTATATATGTTATAAGTATTGTTGCATTAAGTGGTAGGAGTTGGTTGAAAACCTTGCTGCATTATATCATTCCTTGTCCAGATATATAAATCCCTGAATCCTACATAGACTAGGATCGAGTAGATGCTTAGCCCTGCTTTAAGCGGTAGAAGTCAGGTGATTTCCTGTCACCTGCGAGATGTAGGGATATTCATATATGGCATGGTTGGCTATATTGCTATCGTGGAATGGAACCATGTGTTAATAAAATGAAATGAGACCGGGCGGGATGACGATAGTGAAGCAACAAGGCATGGAGGTCTTGGGTGTGGATCTATCCCCGTCTGAGTCGTTTAAGGACCGATTCGTTGTACGTCCTTGAGTCATGTTGAACGCAGTCTAACACTTAGTTGGCCGGATAAGTCGTTCCGACCGCGAAGTCGAGTAGTATGGTTCAGGCCGAGAATCGAATGGTAGGTTGCATCTTGGAGGAGAGAAAGGATGTGCTTGGGGACATTGTCGTGAGACCAAGGGGGGTTAGAGTCCCTATCACCTGGCAGAGTGTCGCCCTTGGGGACGCGACATCATTCGGACCCGTGATTCCTGAACTGTACGAAAGATGACCTGAGCAGCCCTCGCCAGGCGTGACTCGGTGAGTGTTAGAAATACCCCTCTAGCTGGATAGGAATTCGATTCGAATCGCCATCGCTCCCGGTTAGTGAGCACTTGACTTGAGCAGCGGCAACGTAGATTCCATTAAATTGAACGGATGGTTAATTGGATAACGATGGAAAGGTTGCCTCAATTTATACCTGCTATGGTTAATATTGTTTGCTCCTAATAAAGTGAGTGCTCTAGTATAGGTTCTAATATAGATGACAGGTTAATGATAATTAACTTTATGCTTAAGCATTAATGATTACTTATCCATAATAAGCTTTTATGCAAAATGTTGTCAAGCTAGCCCACTTTATATCAGCCTTGCATGATCCTTGGTGTCACTTTATTTCTGGTTTTTGACGGGTAAGTCTAGCTGAGTACTTTCTCGTACTCAGGGTTTTATCCCCACTTGTTGCAGGTTATGATGTATCATGGCGACTGCAAGAGTTGGTTGGCTCCTGCCTTAGAGGCGGAGTTTGATCACGGGCATGATCCTTCTAAGTTATCTTCTCTCTAATGCTTTTGTTGGAAGTCGACCTTAGTACTAGCATATATTTGAAATAAAGGTGTTGTTAGTTTCAAATTACTTTGCTTCCGCTACTTTTGAACTGAAGTTGTAATAACTTTGTTGAACTCCGATGTATATTGAATTACTTGTGAAATGGTTGTAACATGTGACTTGTTATGTTGAATCACTACGATCTTGGCTTGTATGTTGGTTGGTTTGAAATCCCTCGTGATTTCATTGGACTACCGGAGTTATATGGGCTCAAGTGCGAGAATTTGATCACTCCGGTGATTGTTTTTGTACTTGTGCTCTTATAATTTGGACGGTTCTGTTACAGCTGGTATCGGAGCAAGATTCAACATTAAACTTGTCGTATGTGTATTTAAAACAAAGGTTTTGTTTTATAAAATCAGTTTTATCAACTTATAGCTATATATAGGTTTGTGAAAACTAAATTTTAAACCTAGGTATGCCAGTGGTCAATTTCCTTATGCCCATATAAGGATTATTAGGTGGCTTATATAAGTACTAACTTGGGGGTTTTTCATTTATGCATCTACGCCCAGGCCAAGGTATGTATGTGTGATAACTCTCCCACACTATGCTACCCGGTGTGTTAGATTAGAGGTAGCCTTCATATATGAAATAGCCATATATGTCGTTAGTTTACTTTTATGCAACGTCGCACCTACACTCAGGTAAGTGTGAGTTGTGAGAGCATGACCGTACAAACCGCGGTCTAGGGGAGAGCTAGTTTTGGTTACTGGATTATTTACATGTTACACACATGTATATATGAAGGTACTTAATTGTGGGTGATCTGATCAAATGATTCGGGTAGTTTTGGTGCTACATGTACGTATACAGGGGTATATGTATATGGGAGTGCTTAGAATTTCACCTTCTTGTTTCCTTGTGTGCTATATTTGGGGAAATGTTGGGCTGCAATGAAACTTTTATGCAGGTACGCTAACCACAAATACGTAAGTTGAATGTAGCTGGCGACTAGCTATATATCGAAAGAGCGCGTGTTATGCCACCGACATAGAACGTGATTGCCACCTTAGGTTGGCAATCTTGTGAGGACGAATAGGACGAAACATGCATTATCATGATTGTTGCTTTATGCATAGCTATGCTCCTCTCACCCTTGTTCGATAATAAGTAACTTGTGATCAATGTGTTGCACTATCTCCCTTGTGTGGAGTTAAACAATAATGCCTTGTTCCATGTTGCTTGAATAGAAAAGTGTGTGCTTAGCTTTGTTAGAAATGATTGTGGTTACATGCTTGAACCTATAGATGTCCTCTAGTTTAGCCAAGTGATGAATATGTTGTTCATACAAGCGTTTGCTAATGCTTTAGACCTCACTTAAGTAATTGTGGATTCCCATGAATGAATTAAATTCGTGTTGGTCTAAGTTAACAAAATTTAGAGCTACTAGAATAACATGTTTGTGTGCTCTCTTGTTAATTAGAACAAAGGCAAGCTTTGTTTTGCTTGTTGAACGTTGGCTGCTAGAACGATTTCTGTTGTAGTGATGCTTTCGTGGTCATAATGGTGTTTTCTGTAGTTATGGAGAATACCAAACTTGTAGCTAACTTACTTATCTAGCTTTTCCTAAAATTTTATGACCCTAGGTCTTATGGTTTGAGAGTTATAAATTTTAGAAGTTTGTTGTCAGAATCTGCTCATGTTCAGAACCGATCTGAATGTTTGCTTTATTTGACCTATGTGCTTATGGAATCATATCTTGGAAATATTAGAGGAAGTGTAGTACTTTTTCTAAGCTTTCCAAAATGCTAAAGATCACTACTTTTGGTGGTCTAAATCTCTAGTTAGGAGCTTGCAAAATGGAATGACAGAATCTGTCCAAATCAGGGCAGAGATGTCTTCTTTGTCTTGTTTGGCCTTGTTCGCTATAGAATCATCTTAATATGATAATAAGAAAGTTATAGACGACTTAATAAGCTTTACACAAAGTTAAGGCTCAGCCTTGTTGTGTCCCTAGAACTCCAGTTTTGCATTTTTGAAGTTCTTGTCCGTTTTCTATCTATATTGGTACAGATCTGAAACATTAGCATTTTTGGTCATGTTAACCTATGATTTAGCTTTTGGTATGAATAACTAAAGTGTAGTCATCTTCCTAAGCTTTCTTGAAAGTCTAGGATCACCTTTGTGGGATGTCTATAACCTCAGTTATGGTTGAAACAAGTAACTATTGTGTTGCTGTCCAGATTCTGGGCACATGCTAAGTTGGCTTCCTTAGCTAGCGTTGTTTTGAGATAAACTTATAGTTAGTTCCTGCTTGAGATAAATGCTTAGTTTGGGTGAGCCTTGTGCCTTGTATTGGTGGCTTAATCCCATTCATTTGAATTTTCTCAAACGACTACTTGATTGTGATGTTGTATGTATACTTGTTATCTAGGTAGTGCCCTAGTTGTCACCTCGTTTATCCTCGGTGGGCATACGAGGGTCGCATAGCTTGATCCTGGAACAACGTGCACGTTACGTAATTGTATGGTTGTTGTCTTCAATTATGTTTTCTCTCTTAGGAGCCTGAGCCTGTAGACGTGATGGTTATCCCTTGCATGTTTGTATTCACGCCTTTGCTTGACCGAAAGCCCAAAGTTTAGTTCTCCGATATGTTTGCATAAGCTGTGGATGTTTTGCAACCCTTTTTGTGAAGACCCTTATCGACTGACCAACCAAGTTAACTTCCATCAACGCTAGCCTTTGACCATGGTTCGTACGTTGCCAGTCATGGAGAACGTACCCAAATCCATGTTGGACCTTCCGGTTACCTATTCCCAAAGGTTAGCTAGTGTGACGTAACGTCTCTCTGCTATGTTATGTAAATCGTTTGCTTGTAAATCCATGCATCTACCTTATCAACTCAATCTTTGGTTGACATATTGGTTTCTGCTTTAAAGTTGGTTAATCCGTCCCCAACCTTCTCAGTCTCGAGATGTTTATCAGTCTTGATCTCATGTTGTTGCCCAACATGAATGAATCTCCTATTAATCTTTTATCTGGAACTCATCTCGGTGGATGCAGGTCGTGCATAGAATTTAAGCAAGAGTCCATTGCTCAGTTGTCTTTAGGAATTGAGCTATGTTCCCTTGTGGTGTGTGTTAATTTTGGATCGCCTCCTCGTTGATTCTAAACCTTGTGACTACCTTTACTTGCTATCCCTCCTTGGTATGGTGCTTGTTCGGACAACCCAATCTGTGTCATTTGAAATTCCTCATCGGGTGTATGTTCAGCAATGGTGTTATGAGTAGCAACTAATGGTGCCGCGACGAAACCGAGAGCCTCCTGTGGGTGCACACACAAGGTTGTGCTGCTCGGCACGCGCTGGTATCATGGTTTCTAATCATAATCCATTGCAAAACAACGCTGATGTGATGTTCATGTGACCTTCTTCCTTGGTTGTTTCCCATACCGTATCAAAAAGACCCTTATATCGAACAAAAAGTATTAGAGCTTACTCCTGAAGTTGCTAAGAGGATAACTTTTGAAGAACATGTCACCGACATAAACATTAACAGACCGCAAGAGGTGGTAGACAAGTGACTCTAATTAGTTGTCCCAATATTGACGACCACCATCTAGTGAGAAAAATATCTCATCCCTATTGGATAGAAAGGACACACAACACTTAAGGTTGGACAAGTCATTCGTTGGATAAGAATCAATCGTCACATTATGTAAATCTTAACCTTTGTATGCATAATGACCACACCGTCGAAATCAACCATCTCTGGTGTGACCCCTTATCTATTAACTTCGATGGCAACCATCTGTTCTGCATCAACCACAATTGTTGTGGTCAATAGAGAAGATTTGGAACTTTTAGTGTTGAAAGACAACTAATTAGTACTAGTAGGAAGGTTAATCTTCAGCTAGGTAACAACTCCTTGGTAGCTACGAAGGCTATGTCTTACAGAGCAATAACCAACAAGAAGTTAATCAACTAGCCAACAACTTGAGTGATATCCTATCTTCTAGAGCCATTGTGATCAAGTCAATTCCGTCTTGGACAATCACACAGATAGTGCAAGGTGTGCTATCAGCTAAAGCGAAGAATTAGAGAAATGCATGTCCTAGTTTCAATCAACATCCTTGTGCCCTTAGGTGCCACAAACGGTTTGTTCATAACTTTATTGGACAAAGTGTTGAGGAATATTCGAAAGCAATCTGAGAAGTGTCAAACAACAGATTTCTCATCTTAGAGCTGCTATATGACCCTAAAGAGAAAGTCTCATGGTGAAAGTTGGCCTAACAAAGTTGTTATGCTACAAGTCAACTCAACTTACAGTGCAACTAAGTCACAAAGGAAAATTTTACTCAACCGCTTGGTGGTAGACTACTCCCCATGGTTTAGTGAATATTTACAACTTTTGTTGTCCTTAAGGCCTCGCTACATCTTTCTTCGGGAATTATTTTCCTAAGATGACATACTTTGGTACCTTATAAATGTTTTTACCCAAGAGGTTGCATCTGATTCAACCCAGATAACTGTTGTCTTGGATAGAAGAATCTTCTTAGATAACTGTTGGCAGAAATAGGAAGCCGACAGAGTCAGCTATCACATTCACTGACCATCGATAGACTCAGATAATACAGTGTTGTCATCAGAGAAAGAGGACTGCACACATGGAACCGCAAGTAGTTTTCCATTAGTTGGTGTCTAAATGAATGAACATTTACGACCAACATAGACCTTGTCTATTGGTTAGTCAGTATCCTATGGCCGTAGAGAATGTTTGTCGTCTATGATCTCACCCTTTTGGAAGGTTGTGCTCAAGCCATTTTTGGTAGAGAACTGCTTTTCAAACTTGGTGAACATAGGATCACTTCAATGAGTATCTTTTTGAGGATTTCGGTCTAGTGTAAAGTTCATACGGACTATGCTGTGCTCACTTAAGAATCAGATACTTGTGAGTGGTCAGCTCACGGACCGAATGATCTCCGTACACTGAGAATGCAGTACGTGCTATCTTGGATTCCTCCCAAAGTAACAATGCTTCACGGAAGTCAATCAAGGAAATTCTTCAGACAAATTTTACTATAAAGAGTAAGTATCAGAAAGTGTCTTTGACCAAATTGTTCACCAATGTTGAAGCTTTGTGGTTGAATGTTATAGCACAGGTTGGGAACTAGACAATGTGACTCTATTCCTTAAAAGGTCTTCCATTCCGAATCTCGGGACGCGATTCTTTTAAGGGGGGAGGGCTGTAACACCCGAGGTGTTTATCACCAATTAGGCAGTGGGTTTGAGCTCAAACATGATAGATTAAGTGGAAATAACAATGTCAAGGTCAACCTATGGAGATGAGCCTAACTTAAAGTTGGATGCTGCATCATTGCTTTACATATAGGCCATTTCAAAGATATATGCTTGAATGGTGTTATTGCCATATCTTCATGTGTCTCACCTTGGTACCTATCTATATTGATCCCTGGAAAAGTTTCATGAAGTTTGGAATCAAAAAGTCACATGAAATGATAAGTTATATGCTTGTTTGGATTATAACTAAAACTTGCCTTGCATCCCATGGGAACTAGTGTTGTGCAACATACAAATGCAATATGTGCAACACATCTTGGACACATGTGGAACACCCTAGTGGAACATGTGTAGCATGTATCTTGAAACAACCACATGAAACAACTATAGCATTTCACTTGAGTTCTATGTTTCAAGGCATGTGAGGCCTACACTTTTGTGCAACCTATGCATGGTGGGTATGTTTGGCCTCTACAACACCTTAACTACACTTAGGACACTCCATGGAACAATGTTCATGTTGATCATTTTGCCTAAATGTGCTTCTAAGTGATGGTTGACCATGTATGGACCCTAGAACCCTTTTATTTGACCATTTCAAAAGTGCGACCTAGAAGCTTTGCATGACTGTGCACCCTTTAATAAAGTTGTAGAGAATTTTATAAGGAACCAACTTTATTTAAGAGTCAAGCCATGAAAATGTGTGGAACATGCTCAAACAGGGCTCACAAGTCAGTTTTAGGGCTGATTTCAGCACTTAGCCATTTTAAGCCCTAATTTCAGTGTCTTCAACATTGACATCCCGCGTTCTCGAGTTTTTGCTAAGCAACTTAAATGGGTCCAAATACAAAAGTTGGAGCTTATATGGTGGGGAAGAGCATACAAGAAGGTGGCACCAATTGCAATTCATTTTGACCCCCATTTTGGATTGTTGCTCGTTGTTTTCAAATCATTGACATTGGCAACTTTGGAGCTATGTATCTCCTAAACCAGAACCCTAATGAGGAAATTGTCTTAATAAAAATCGTAGAGCATCATGTGGTCTTCGAACTTCATTTTGGGCCCCAGATCCAATTCGGCCCATATCCAGCCCAAAAACGGCCTCCAAGACGCCTGGAACTGTGCCCGCCACCTGTTCGACAGTTGTCCCGTTACAGAGAGCGTGGCGGCCATGCAGCAGAGCGTCGTCGCCATGGACGCCGCGCGTCCTCCTCTCTGCCAGGTGTCCGCGCCTCCCTCAGCGTGGTGGGGCATCAGAGCGACCAGCCCGGGCCACTCCCTTCTCCTCACTCCCCTCGCCTCCCGCTCCCATTCTCTCCGTGCACGCGCAGAACGCGGCCGCGCCATGGTCACGGCCGCCATTGCCGCATGGTAGCTCTTCCCTCAACTGCTGCTGTGTTCTCCTTCCGCCCCAATCAAGTGCACTACCATGTCCGTCGTCCCTCACTCCATCCTCGCGTGCACTTGTTGCCGCCAAATCCGTCGAGGTGGGCCACCGGCGTACAGCGACGCCGACGAGCCACGAGCTCCCGTGGCCGGGTCACCTCGGACCGCTACCGGGTTAATCGAGCCCGCCATCAGCTTCACCGTTGCAGGCCGCCCCTCCCGCGCCCCTTCCTCGGCCCCGTTGGTCGCCGGCAAGCTCCGGCGACGGAGCCACCGCGGCGGTGTCGCTGATCATCGTGGACAGCGAGCCACGGTTCTTCTCTCGGTCGCCCACGACCACCGATAGCGTTGCTCGGGCACGGGGGTGGACGCGCGGCCCAATGCTCGCTGCGGTTGGCCTTCCCCTGACCGGAGCAGGCACCGCCGGCGAATCGCCCCTCCCCCTCCATTCCTGTGTTCGCTGTCGGGAGGAAGAAGAAGCCGACTCCCTCTCTGTGTCTCTGTTTGAGTAGCTGACGTGCGGGCCCGGCCTGACCGTGGGTCCCTCGCATCGGTTTAAGGAGTGGCGGTTTGGAGTATGTTTCCGGGTACACCTAGCGAATTAAATAGGGTTCCAGTAATTCTGTTTTTGAATTTCAGAGAAATTGTAAATCTTCTAAAAATCATATCTCATGCTAGGTAATTCCAAAAATAGTAAATGGGGACTTTTTGGAAACCTTGTGAAGAGATCTATGCAGTAGAGTCATAAAATTGTATATGTTTATAGATGTTTTTCAATGTGTTTATTTAAGTTGAAAAAGAGCTCTAGAAATGCCTTCAAACCTAACTAGAGCAAGATCTGGAGTTTTAGACATCCAAAAATAGTGATTCTTGTTTTTTTAATTTTGTGATGACATGTACTTGCTAGGAAAAATATTAAACACCCTAGTTGTTCACTGTTTTCTTAGGGTTTTGATTTGACCTTGTTAAATAAGGAAAATTTCATTTTATTACTTGTCATTTTATATCTTGAGTTGTGATGCTCCAAATGATGTGAAATTTTTATGGTAGTCTTGTCATGATATGTATGTACTGTGGTATAAATTTCTTGGTCACTACTTATTGGATGATCTAGTTATTGATTTAACTTGTTTAGGGCTTGATAAATAGCTTATAAATAATATATAAATGATAAAATAGAAAATGTTGTCCCATCACCTTACTATGATGTTGCTCTATGATTTTGGTTCATTCTATGGCCATGTATTCACAGAAAATATTGAGTTTTAGGTTTTACCTGTTCTCACATGATTTATTTCAATAGTTGATTGTCTTTTTCTTAGAGGTTGATGTACTTATCTAAATGGCTTGAAATTTGTACAGTAGACCTTTGAGAGCAATTGTGGACCCCTGTAAATTTGGTAGAATTTATGGAGCATCCTTATGATATGGTCATAATTCCACCTAATTATCTAAATAAATTAAGAAAATATATTAAAAGAATTTATTTAGTAATTGAAACTATGTTTTCTGGTGTTCTTTAGTCATGTATGAAATGTTGGTAAAGTTGGTTTTATTCAATTATATGTTTGCAACATAAGTTAATAATTATTTCTTGCAAATGAGGTTTCTGAACAGATTGGAGAATATTGTTAATTACTCTATGCAAATGATGTTTTCATGTCTTGTGTGCTATAACAAAGTTGTTGTGAATTTCATGATCTAGCTGCTGTTAAATTTTGGTGGCATTTGGCCATATGGTTTAGAAACTACAGCTGTTCTAATTTGGGTTCAGATTTATGTTGCTCTCTGTCCTTCCAGGACAGATTCTGTACCTTCTGTAATTCGACCTGGTAAATGTTAGAATCAGGTTGAGATGATTATAAATGAAATATAGATAATTTCATAAGATTTCCATAATGTCTTCTTGCAAGTCATTTGGAGTTGTAGAACTCCAGATATGATTGAATTACTCAGCTACTGCATGTATGTCTAGAATTGTTGAAAATACATAGATGCTTGATTACTTTGCTTGCTTGTTATTAAGTGTGATTCATGTCCATGGTGATGAAGTTAGTACACCTGAGGCTTTGTAAATCTTGAGTTATGTTTGGTATTGCTTCCCTTGCTATCTTAGCATAATAGGTGGTGTGATGTTTATTTGAGCGATGTAAAGTGCTTATGTGTATTTAGCGTAACCTTGTACTTGCCTTGTTTAGTGTGTGATGCATCATCTATTACATTCCCATATATTCATACACTTGCATCTTGCACCTCATTTAGGTACGCAAGCTGAAAAACGTGAAGGACGTGATGTGGCGTTGGAGCCAAACCCGAAGATGGTGTCTGGTGGATCTATCCCGAAGATAGAAGGACCGGACAAGTGGTAGATTGGAGGTTGCTCGCCACGTGACTTCATCTGACATACTCTAACTTGAGTCGGACCCCAGGCAAGCCCCGGAGCATTATAAGCCTCCTATCTTCAAATGCAATTAATTCTATATATGTTATAAGTATTGTTGCATTAAGTGGTAGGAGTTGGTTGAAAACCTTGCTGCATTATATCATTCCTTGTCCAGATATATAAATCCCTGAATCCTACATAGACTAGGATCGAGTAGATGCTTAGCCCTGCTTTAAGCGGTAGAAGTCAGGTGATTTCCTGTCACCTGCGAGATGTAGGGATATTCATATATGGCACGGTTGGCTATATTGCTATCGTGGAATGGAATTATGTGTTAATAAAATGAAATGAGACCGGGCGGGATGACGATAGTGAAGCAACAAGGCATGGAGGTCTTGGGTGTGGATCTATCCCCGTCTGAGTCGTTTAAGGACCGATTCGCTGTATGTCCTTGAGTCATGTTGAACGCAGTCTAACACTTAGTTGGCCGGATAAGTCGTTCCGACCGCGAAATCGAGTAGTATGGTTCAGGCCGAGAATCGAATGGTAGGTTGCATCTTGGAGGAGAGAAATGATGTGCTTGGGGACATTGGCGTGAGACCAAGGGGGGGTTAGAGTCCCTATCACCTGGCAGAGTGTCGCCCTTGGGGACGCGACATCATTCGGACCCGCGATTCCTGAACTGTACGAAAGATGACCTGAGCAGCCCTCGCCAGGCATGACTCGGTGAGTGTTAAAAATACCCCTCCAGCTGGATAGGAATTCGATTCGAATCGCCGTCGCTCCCGGTTAGTGAGCACTTGACTTGAGCAGCGGCAACGTAGATTCCATTAAATTGAATGGATGGTTAATTGGATAACGATGGAAAGGTTGCCTCAATTTATACCTGCTATGGTTAATATTGTTTGCTCCTAATAAAGTGAGTGCTCTAGTATAGGTTCTAATATAGATGACAGGTTAATGATAATTAACTTTATGCTTAAGCATTAATGATTACTTATCCATAATAAGCTTTTATGCAAAATGTTGTCAAGCTAGCCCACTTTATATCAGCCTTGCATGATCCTTGGTGTCACTTTATTTCTGGTTTTTGACGGGTAAGTCTAGCTGAGTACTTTCTCGTACTCAGGGTTTTATCCCCACTTGTTGCAGGTTATGATGTATCATGGCGACTGCAAGAGTTGGTTGGCTCCTGCCTTAGAGGCGGAGTTTGATCACGGGCATGATCCTTCTAAGTTATCTTCTCTCTAATGCTTTTGTTGGAAGTCGACCTTAGTACTGGCATATATTTGAAATAAAGGTGTTGTTAGTTTCAAATTACTTTGCTTCCGCTACTTTTGAACTGAAGTTGTAATAACTTTGTTGAACTCCGATGTATATTGAATTACTTGTGAAATGGTTGTAACATGTGACTTGTTATGTTGAATCACTATGATCTTGGCTTGTATGTTGGTTGGTTTGAAATCCCTCGTGATTTCAATGGACTACCGGAGTTATATGGGCTCAAGTGCGAGAATTTGATCACTCCGGTGATTGTTTTTGTACTTGTGCTCTTATAATTTGGACAGTTCTGTTATAGAGAAGATGGCGTCCAACCAAGGTTGGAACGAAGAGAGGACTCAAACACGCAAGAAGGGTGGAGGTATGCACCAGCTCAAGGAGGTAGACATGCTGTCTGCAAAGTTAGACCTACTCATGAAAAAGCTCGATGACAAAGCTGGAGACAAAAGAGAAGTCATGAACGTCTACGACTCTCACATGACTTGTGAGGAATGTGGAGACACTGGACACTCAGGCAATCACTGCCCCGAGATGCTTAAGGATGCAAGGTACATCAACAACAACAACAACAACTACAACCGTCCTCAATAAAATCAAGGTTGGAATCAACAGAGGCCTAACTACTCAGGTAACTACTCAGGTAATTATCAAGGTAATAACTCTTACAACAACAATAATAATTTTTCACCCCTGAGAGAGTTAGTGTCTAATCAAGGAAAGCTAAAGGATAACTTGTCTAAGAAATTGGCATCCAATGATAAAATACTAGAAAACATAAATAATAGAATGGATAATTTCTCTACTGCCATCAAAAACCAAATTAGCTTTAATAAAATGATTGAATCTCAGTTAAATCAAATAGCTGCTGCTGTTCCTGCTACTAACCCCGGTATACCATCACAACCGGAAGGATTAGAATCTGCAAATCTTGTAGACATGTTTGATGCAGGTAACTATTGGAGTAATCCCGCTGTCGGAGTACATAATGACCTTCTGCCAGTCAAGAGAGGCGATCCAGGACGCCCCGTCATCCCGATCTCCATCGGCATGGTGGACTTCCCAGAAGCACTCTGTGACTTTGGCTCCAGCGTCAACATTATGCCCAGGGTACTCTATGAAAAATTCTTTACATATCCTTTATCAGAAACAACTATGTGTTTGCAGCTTGCAGATCGGACACTAAGCTTTCCTAAAGGAATGTTAAAGAACATGTGTGTCCGAGTTGGTACCTCGTATGCTCCAGCTGACTTCGTGGTGATAGAGACCGGGTCCGATGAGAGGTCACCAGTTATTCTGGGAAGGCCATTCCTGAACACCTCGGGAGCTGTCATCTACGCCAGCGCTGCGAAGATCAACTTCAACATCAAGGGGAGGAAGGAGACGTTTTCCTTCAAGAACAAGATTACACAAATCCCAGAGCAACCCCAACATGAACCAAGGAAGAGGACCAACAGGAGGAACAAGCAGAACAAGAACAACCAAGGATGGACCGAATCAGCTAAGATAGTCACTGCAGTTCAAGGAGGTCAAGATGGTCGACTCAAGTCGCCCTTCCTAAACAAGAAGGACGACCCAGGTATGCCAAGCATTGAGTGCTCAATCAATGGATACTCCTTTCAGAAGGCGCTCTGCGACACTGGATCAGGCGTCAACATAATGGCCACAGTCACCTATCAGCTCTTGTACGGGATCATGCCCTTAAAACCAACATACACTTAGCTCCAGATGGCAGATCAGACATCCCGAAAGGTCGAAGGTATAGTAACCGATGTTCCTGTTAAAATTAACGATCATTTTGTCCATACAGACTTTCAGGTCATTGACATGGGAGACGATGAGTACGATCCACCCATCATCCTAGGAAGACCGTTCCTAGGCACCGTCAATGCAATCATCTACATTGGAACCGGAGAAGTCCATATGCATTTCCCCTCTGAGAAGGTACGCCGCTACTTTAATGACCCTAACTATATAGTTGAAGATTCTAAGCAGGTCAGGACAAGAAGAAGGTGACGTAACCGTAACCAAAGGAGGCAAACCATCAAGGACGTATGGGCAGACTATGAAGGAGAGGTCATAAGGCCCGAGGATACACAACAGGAGACCGAAGCACCAAGTCGGGTATGGAAAGTGAAGACAGTTACACAAGAAGAGGAGGCGCTGCCGGAACCACCGTCTACGCCACCCAAATCCCAGGACAACTAAGAAGAAAAGAAGTCCTGTTCGGAGGACTTAAAAACACCGAACGCCGTTGTTGGGCATTCTTAACGTCATTACCAAAAGTAGACTTAGTTTTCTAATTCTGATAACGGCGCCAAAAATGCCGAACCTATCCCTCATGCCACTTAAGCCAAGTTGTCATCCCCAGCATGACATGAGAGACGCGGTATTGAAATATGCAACTGCTCTTCTAAATAAATAATAAATAAGATCTGCAAGCGCACAGATTAATACCGATGTAGCATTTTAACCGGGAAGTATTCCAGGTATTGTTATTTATATTTTTACCACTAGGAAGGGATTACTAACATCAATGTTGATTATGGAATGGAATATAGGAATGAGTATCAATCATTGCATGTATAAGTGAGAGCATTCATCTATCTCTTGCATACAGGGGTAAGTGTCACATAAAATATAGATAAAGTATGAATGGTGACAAAGATAATTAATCTGATCAGCTAGCCACATATAATAATGATAAGCACCTCAACAGATATTCTAGCAAGTCATTAGCATGGTATTAGGACGAACTACAAGGATATTTCCTAAGTTATTCTTAACTATAAAGTCTAGCATATCATAGTTAGTGCAAGTACACTTGGCAATCATTGCGAGAAAGGACTACGCCCATGCATAGTGATATTATCAAGGAAGATGAGAAACATAGCAATCACTCCCCCGTAATAATGTTGCTCTGCCTGCCTTACACACGGGAGGGGGACTATATAAGAACCAACGAAGCTGTCACCATCGCGGACCACCCCACGATCCGGCATATAAGGTGCAATCGCAGATAAATATGGTCTAAGCACCACGCCTACACAATATTTATCATTTACCCATGGATCCGATGAATAAACGCTATACGATCCTAAACATGTATATAATTCCAATCTAACTAAGCCAAGCGTATAACTACGATAAACTAAGAACAATATAATCGCAAACATAAACAAGTAGAGCATAGTCATAATCAATATATTGAAATAGAATAAAGTTGTATTCATAATATTGAAGAACAAAGATAAACAATGAAGAACAGTAAAGGAATTACCAAGAATCCTCTTGACAGATCTGGAAACCAATCGAAGATTGACTCCTTCTAGTTCTAATCCTATGTAGTTATGCTATACTAGAGATCTAGTTGATGTGGTGGCTCTAGGGCTTGATCAGAGACTCTCCTCCTGAGATTAGGGTTTGAGGAATTCAGAATGAGGGAGTGCCTCCTCCAGGGGCCAGGGGTCCTGCTTATATAGCCCCCTCAAGTGAACGTGGGCCGTCGGATCAAACCGACATTAATCGCACGGTTTTCTTTGATCCCTTAGGTCGGTGGAGCATAATCCGCAAGACGGAGCCTGATTGGCTCTCAGGCCAGGGCGGGCGCCCTGCCTCCGGGCCCGTTCGGCCTCCCGTTCGATCTCGTGGCTTCTGGAGTCTTCTAGATGATAGAAAATCGGTGAACACGTTATTATCTCTATGTAAACCCGACGTGTGGGCCTTTCCTCCGTATTTTCTGATAACCCCCTGCAGAAACAGACAAACACCAAAACTCGTGGAATTCTGTCAGATAAAACCCTAAGTCTAGGTGTTGGTTGCATTTGGATCCTTTTCTTTATTTATTTGATAACTATATTTGGTACTTAAGGACCGTCAACAAACTCCCCCAAGCTTACCTCTTGCTCGTCCCTGAGCAAGGATAGACTCATTATGGATCAGAAGTTGCTGCAACGCCTTTGAACGTTGACGGTACATATGCTTTCAAATAAGGTCTCATCCCTGAGTTAGAGTAAACTTTCAAGACTTAAAACTTACTCATTTTACCTTTCACCATGGGGCTTGCAACCGTCACCTGCATCTTGAGTGGTTAAAAGATAGAACGGTCTAGTCAAATGCCATGTCTCTTATTCTTGATCAGCTATAGCTCTAGAGTTTTTGCAAATTTTTCAAATAAAACTCAGAGATTCCTTGTATGACTTTCTCGGGTCTCTCTTTTGTGGTATTTCTAGATCCTTACCAAGGCAGTAATGGTATATGCCTTCTCTCTCAAAGTATGTGGTATTTATGGTATAAGGCGTAGTGACATTGCCTTCTCTCTCACCCTACTCTAATAAGGCTTTGATATATGGAGCCCATAGGTGGGAGATACAGTATACATACTCATAGAACATTTATTGCATAGTCAAACCATGAATCCAGAGAAACAAGTCAATAAGTCAAATCAAGATGTGCATGTGTGGTGAATGAGTGGTGTATGGTGATGATGGTGATAACAAAAGTCTAATGCTCTTTTTGAGGGAATACATACCTTTCTTGCTTTTTAAAACTTTTGAGGGGAATGAGATGCTCTATTTTTTTTCTCTCAGGTGGGTATCTTGTACCCCTAATTTTACTGTCGGACACTTATCCATTTTTACCTCTCGCCTCACTTTTTCTTTCTTCGAGGTTCCGAGCACTTGCTCCTTTTTATTTCCTCGTTTTTTTAGAGCAATCTCCCTCTTTTAAAAATATAGCAAGTGGTAGTAGAAATGACTTGAGCATTAACTTCACAGGGAATAATAGGAATGGGATAATGTTTTTGGCTATTCTCTCCCGGGTCAGGAGTAGAATAATTTTGGGTGAATCTGGAGATGGAAATGAGTGGATATATGTGGATGCGTACTTCCGGAGTAGAAGCAGCATGTATGAGTGAACGTGCAAGTGAATCTTGATTTTAACCACATGACAAGTTCCTAAGGGTCTACACAGCTTGACCACACTCAATGCCCATAAGCAGTAAGTAGTAAAAGTGTGGCTCCTAATCTAACAAGCATGTATATATGGCTGTGGTAGGAATTTAAACTCTCATCATACAGGAACTCATCATGCAACATTTTAAAGATTTTCAAAGATAAAATTCTCCAGAATTCTAGCATCTCTAGGAACAGATAAACAGCAGCTCAACCTTCCCATATCATATCCGCTAACAACTTAGACTTCAGATCAAGTTCTCTTCCCACTAGTTCAGGTTTAGAGCCAGTTTTAAATTATAACAGTTATGTCTAAACTAGAGAGAGAACAAATTTGAAAATTAGGCAGAGCAACTATTCATCATATCCATGCTAGAGTTTTATTTTCAAGATTCAGTTTAGCATAGCTACTTTATTTATTTATTAAACTAAGCAAATATATATAAACACAAAATATTTATTTGGGTTTTCATGATTATGCATCTTTTTATTTTAATAAAGCATAGGTATAAATGTAGATAAAAATACTTATCAGGATAAATGGGGGTGCTCTCCCCCAAGCTGGATCTTGACGTAATTTCTTCTGATGTAGCTAGCAGGTGCAGAGGTGTATTTGAA
>CM039591.1:42478983-42481483 GCA_022457205.1 Saccharum spontaneum | reverse complement strand
CATATACCAGACCTGACTTGAAGAGCCACCTTGATCCTTGATCCTTGTCTTTTGAGGACTTGGTAAGTTGTCTCAGTTTCACCAAAAGAATCACTGTGAGAATCATATTCCTTAATGTTTTCAGGAATATAAACTTTGTCACCATCATCTTCCCTTAGAATCTCTTGAATGATTCCTGTGCATCATCCATTGGATCACCCTGGTCGCGTCCTGTCCACCGCGCCGCCCACAGCGACCGCATCCTCTCCACCGCACGGTGAGTCAGGGCGCAATCCGCCCATCGGCCACCTGCAGATCCCCGCTGCGGCGACTCCGCTGCGTGTAGCAGTGAAGCAGGAGGCTACCGACGCCGCCGCCGCTACCTGGATGGAGCAGACGAGGAAGCGCAAGTCGCCCGAGCCTATCGCTTCTCTCCCTCCGTTGTCGCTGCAGATTGGGACTGGCTACGGGAATGGGACTTGGACAAGGAGAACTCAGCGTCACCGGCGACGAGGGCTCCTGCTTTCAGAAGCTGCTGCATTATTTCGCGCAGGAAGCAACGGCGGTGTTCGAGAGCAAGGTGCAGGAGCTGCAGGCTTTGAAGGGGGAGCTGCACATGGTCACAGCCAAGGTTGTGCCACTCCAGGAGGCGCTTGTAGGGGCCGGCGCCCAGCATGTGGCTGACATGGGCTACCTTGTGGATCAGCTCCAGCAGGTGAACGACAAGGCCAACCGATACGCGGAGGAGCTCAAGAAGGCGAAGGCAGAGGCCAGCCGATCCACAGAGGAGCTCCAGAAGGTGAAGGCAGAGGCCAGCCGATACGCGGAGGAGCTCCAGAAGGCGAATGCAGAGGCCAGCCGATCCGTAGGCCCAAGCGGATCACATGGCCAAGGTGCGGGACATCACCTCCATGCACCACCGCCAGTGGATTGGATTGCAGCAAGAGAACAGCAAATTGTTGAGCGAGTTCTACAACAATGGCGTCAGAGACATGAAGGAGCTCGTCCTCTGCTTGTATGGTGACGCCCTGGACCTCTTGGAGTTTACCAACACTAACCTGCTGTGTGGTTCCACCCCTCCTCTGGGACTTGCTCCTCAACCTCCCTAGGATGACCTGAATTAGTAAGCACCAAATAACCCACCTTGGCCTGTTTAATTTGCAAGCAAAAATGCATTCCATTTCTGAAATCATGTACTGTATGTCACTTTTCCAGGACCGGGGAGGTAGCAACTCAGCAAGGTAGGTGACACAAGATTGCCTGGTTGTGGAAGCTGTTGCCTTGTTCAGACTTCAAAGTTGCTACTGTTCATGTCCAGAAATGTTCTGGTGCATGGTGTTTTAAGTAGCTAGCTTTATTCTACTGATGACTACTGCCAGAGTGTAGTAGTACTGGGTGCTTTTGTTGCTGGTGATATAGCATCCGGCAATCAGTGGCTTCAACTTCAATTCATGTATGTATGGAAGTTGTTTATATATGCTACTTCAGGGACAGAGGATGTCCCCTATGTCAATGTGTTCCGGTGCTCAATGTCCAACAGATGTTACATGTAAACAATGCTGGTAGCGTAAGTCAATATATTGCGTTATGCGCATGCTAATATTTTGTCATTGCCGTTTGGCCTCCACATGCATTTTCCTGGCTCCATCGCTAGCTAATTGCATTGCCTGTTTTCAATTATGAATTGCTCGAATTTAGTTGTTAGCATTTGAGATAAAAAAACAATTTGCGAGGGAGGTTTCCCCATTTGGCCCCAAGTGAATTCCACGGTCAAGAATTACCCAGTTCGGTATGTTTTGTATGTGATTCCGTTTTGTAACAGATATCGTTGGATCATGTATGTCCTACCCATGTTGCTCATTTGCTACTATATTGCTTTGCTGGAGAAACATTTTACTTTTAGTGTTACCAGGCTACACAGTAGGGCCATTTCTTAATTGATTGATGAGACTTAAAAATTTTGTGATGCGAAATCTGGCCTAAAGCTAACTCTTGTTCAGAATGCCTGAATGTTTTTCATATATCCTGATATATGCAGGTTCTGATATCTGACTATCTGCATACATCTTGATGTTGGCATGTTCTCCTCGTCCCTGTAACAACAATGCTCAAATGTTTGGGGTCCTTGTTTAGTCTAATTTGGTGCATGCTGTTATTAATTAGCTAGCTTCTACTGCTAGATTAATGCTTTTATTGCTGGTCATACATGGCTATGTTGTTGTTGTTACAAAACATACTGCTGGCCTACCCCAACTTGCTTGGGACAAAAGGTTATGTTGTTGTTGCTGCTGCTGCTGGTGGTCATACATGGCCGGCAACCAGTGACTTGATGTTTCGCAAAGTTAATTATCCAGAAACTTCGCAAGTTGTCCACGCGTGGTTTTGTTGGTTGTTTGACCACATCAGTCTGGTGAGATGTTTATAATTGTCTGATCTAGCCGCTCCATCCACTTGGATTTTGTTTGTTTCCTTTTCTCACTGACAAGACTGCTAGTGCAAGGTGTTGGGAAGCAGCACTAGC
>CM039591.1:42343983-42473983 GCA_022457205.1 Saccharum spontaneum | reverse complement strand
ATCTTTAGACGCATGTATGGAGCATTAAATGTAGGTAAAAAAATAACTAACTGCACAGTTTATCTGTAAATGTCGAGACGAATCTTTTGAGTCTAGTTAGTTCATGGTTAGACAAATTTTGCCAAATAACAACAAAAGGTACTACAGAAACTTTTTCCCAAAAATTTTCACGTCTCAACACGCCTCAAGTCAACATATAACTAAGGAAGCGACACACGCTGACTGTGACTCTGTGATTTGCCATCATGTTCCATCCCGTTCCAGTTCCCACGATCGGCGGTGACTACCCAGTGCCTTGTACAGCTTGTAACTGCGGTAACAGGCATGGCTGGTGACTCCTCGATCTGTGCGTGGTGTACAGTATATACTAGTACTCGCATGTGCTAGCCGTAGGGCAGCAGTCCAAGTGCATGCAATGGTCCCGCCAGAGCAAGCCTCTCTGTTTCTCTAATGTGATTTGTGGTTTTTCTTTTTTTTCCCTGATTTCACCTAGAAATTGAACTAGAAGTCAAAGCATGATTGAATTTGTGCCAAATTCTATATTTGAATTATAGATTTAGACTTGCATTCTTCTGTGCTATTATTTTTATGTTATTATGTTCATAGGTATTGTATCATATTATTAAACATGTAGTTCAAGCATCTACTCAATTTGAAAACCTCCCTTCATATTACTATTAATGTTTCTATAGACTATGGTGTAGTTTCCCGTACTAAATTTTGGCCCTAGTCTTGACTAATTTCTAGGTCCGCCACTGCTTAGGAGTTAGGACAGCTCTCTATAAATCGATTTATTTTGGAACAAACCCATAGAGAGGTAGTGTAAGCTGGGGAAAGATTACATAACCATGCAAAAACCAGGTGTGTTTGTGGCCGTTAGTGATAGGCTCACATCGCATGCGCCAGATAAGCCTTCCCAGCAAGATGGTCATTGAGTGGAGTGCTTATCAGGGTGAGCCGGTGAGGTGAGTACTGGACAGCAGACAACTACTGCTGGTCCAGGTCCACCCATGCGTCCCTTCGTCCTTTTTTAGGTACGGCACCGGACACCCACACCACCAACGTCAGCTACGGGTTTTCTCTATTTTTTTCTTTTCTTTCTCGTTTATTTGTACTGTCTCCGTCCTTAAAAAATAAGTGCTTATTTTCCACATTTTGAGTCAACTATAAAAAGATAGTATCAATATATTAATATATTTATATTTTTAAATAGGTTTACTATAAAACCATATGGTGCAGTCAATCGAATGAGGCCGTGTTTAGTTGCCCGAATCGGGCTTTCCCGATTCACTGTTTACTACTGTAGCAATTTTGTTTTTATTTGGTAATAATTGTCCAAACATTGATTAATTAGGCTTAAAATATTTGTCTCGCAAAGTACAACAAAACTGTGCAATTAGTTTTTGATTTCATCTACATTTAGTACTCCATATATGTGCCGGTATTTTGATGTGATGGGGAATCTTCTTTTTGCATAGTAGAATTTGGAGATGAATTTGGGAAACTAAACAGGGCCTGATACTTTTTTGGGATATTATAACCAATAGGTATCAGTTATATATAATTCAAACTTAAGGCTATTTAGCTTCTCATATAAGCACTTATTATTCCAAGACGGAAGCAGATAATATGAACATCTTCAGAACTACTACGTAAAGACAATTGCCTACTTTCTTGTTTAGGTAGCCCTGCCTACTTGTAAGGATTTTGTTTTTAGCTGTTGTCTCCAGCAACCACCCTCAAATCAGGACCCTCAAATTCATTCTAATAGACACCGCCATTTGAGATCCCACTTGTCATTCTCTATTCTTCTTCCTCAAATGGATATAGTTTAGGTATGCTCAACAGAGAGTGGGAATGGGCCATATAGGTCACATATGCCATCTCTATCTTTCTGAAAGTGGAACCAAATATTCTTTTTTCTCTATCCACATCTTCAGCGATTAATTAATTGCTTCAAATCTAGTGATATGGAATACACACAGTCCATGCTATCTAGTGACAATTTTTGTCCATTCGAGGACAACATGAAACAATATGCCTAAAATCAAATGGTGACAGCACATCCTTAGTAATATTTTTTTTATAAGATGTCTTTTGATCTCATATGTGTTTAACCTCGGGCAAATCGCTCGAGCTTATTTTCATATTTCAACCAAGTGATCTTTGGATACACCAAAAAATAATTTCACAATAAAACTCTAGGTGTGTATATATAAAATAAAATCTCCTTTCACAGGGAAATAAAAATAAAATTTACTAGTAGTACTACGTAATAGAGGACCAGTACTCCTATACTAGCTGGCAGTAGCTGCGGCAGCTGGTGATGGGCACACAGACGACGACACTGTGACCTGTGACTCTTTGGGTTGTTGTGGGAAGATACGCACGCACCGCGCAGTGCCTCGAGCAGTACTGGACCTGGACTGTCCTACTCCACGGAACGGAACGGAACGGCTACACTCATCTGTCCTTTCTAGTTCTAGGTACGGCTTCGTTTTTGGTCCGGGTTATGCGGCGCCGGGCAGGGAGTACTCCTACACTGGAGTGGTGCCGCTGCGGTGGAGCCTCCCTAGAAAGACGAGACGAGAAGACGACGCCTCCCCAAGAAATCAATTAAAGTAATAAATTATCTTTGCTGAAACCAATTAGGAAGCTTTACTGTCTGTGCTGAAACCAACGACCAATTCAGTCGTTCATTGGCCTGGGTCATCCTCGTTATCTGATTGATGATAAGTCAGCTTAGCTACCATTATTATATTCAGCCTGCTGATGACCTTCGTTCGTACGGCACCATCTCATTTGATTGATTGATTGATTCGTCTAAAATTCCAAGTCAACGAAGAGGGCAATCTAGTCATCCCCATGAACAAATTTATTTATCTTGATTGAGCAAAGTGCAAGATGGAAACAAGGAACAGGAGAGATGCGATCCAGCTCCAGCTGAGCAATCCGTACAAGGTTAAAGTTGAGCGCCTCCCTTTTTGGATGGTGACATCGCGATAAATACAGTACTCCACTCAATAAACCATTTTCTTAAATTGTTTTAAGCCAAACACTTTTAAGTTGACCTAATTTATGATAAAAGCGAACCAGTATCATTAGATGCACCGTAAAATACATATTTGTATAATAATATTTATGTTTTATAATTGGGTCAAACATAAAAAACCAATTTAAGATAACTCTAGAAATTAGAATAATTTACTTGTCACTCACTATTTTTTGAGGACGACACACGACACGCTGGGCAAGCAAACCAGGTGCATTGATGCTGATTTGAGTATGCACCAGATAGAGCCTTCCCAGGAACATACAGATACACACAAGAGGAGAGGAGGATGTCATCTACTCCTAGTAGAGTGCTTATCAGGTGAGGTGTACTGCACAGGACAGCTAGTGGCCGTCACCGTCAGTGACCGGCCAAAGTGCGTCAGTCTTAGTTCGTCCTTTTTAGGTACGGCACCGCACCACCAAACGTCAACAACTGCTTTTTTTCCCCTATTCTTTCTCATTTCTAGCGCAATGTATTCCCTCCCACCGTCTAAAAAAAACATTTTTCATAAATATAAATATAGACAGGTTAGCACTTTTGGTAATTTATGTCCAATCATGGTCTAATTAGGCTTAAAACATTCGTCTTGTGTAATTAGTTTTATTTTCTATATTTAATGCTTTCGTCGAGAAATCTTGAAAAATTTTGTAAAATTTTGGGAACTAAAGGGGCCTAAGCTATGCACGCATGCAGCAGGCACGTCCACATCCATGGTCCATGATCCATCGTCCTTCCTCTCCCCGTGTTGTCATCTTGTGTACAGTACTATACGCTAGAGAGTAGGTAGGAGTATATCAGTATATGTATACATATACTATACGACGAGGCAGGTAAGGTACTAGCAGCAGCACACATCAGACAAATGTACAATCCTGTCGCGTCGCTGTACAGTACTTTGTGTCATGACATTTGCCATGCCTCGCAAACTTTGCATGTACAGCGCTAGTACTAGTAGTGTACATACGTTGGAGGAGGGAGAGAGACACTAGTATTGTACTAGTATGCCAGAAGACAGAGCTACAGCACTAGTAGCTTCCAGCGAGCTACAAGCCAAAAAAAACTCAAGTATGCCACAGTGCCAACGAGCGCCGCGGTACGTTGTATGGTGCACGGTGAAGTGGCACGCTGTATCCGCATGCCAATATGCCACGGGATGACAACAGACGTACGTGCTACACGCCCCGCACTGGATTCGTCAAACGACCTTCTTTTTAGGGCCGAGGAGTATTCCGTATGTATTATATTGCAGTACTTATATCACCCATGCTTTATTACGACATAGAATCTTATATACTACCCGTTCTTAAAAGGTTTTATGGATGGATTTGCATGCAATGCAACTCATCAAAATTAATTACTTTCTCCACTCACTCTATTTATTTCTAACATAATAACCACATCTTATGTGCAGACGTGTACTATTTTGTTCAATTTTTAATGCATATTTGTGGCGTGGTACTATATTATGAACAAAATAGAGCACTTGCCATGCGTTAATAAGCTCCAAGTATATATTGATGCATGGTGATGCTTTTGGTCAAAATGTTCATGCTTACCTAAAGTAACAACTTGCAAATTTTGTTATCATAGAATTTAGATACATTCAAATGTGTTTCTAGTATCATCGGTTTTAAGATAAGATTTGTGGACATTGGATGAGAATCAATCACTCAATTTCATCTAAAAACTAAAACAGCTTCACAAGGGCATTCGAGCAAGTGCAGAGCGGCTTGGGAGAATGGGATGTAGCGCAAGGGCAAAAAAAATACATTTCATGTGGCACACGGTCGTTTCCGTGAACTCACGTGTCCACACTAGCGGTCAAGCTTGACGCGTGCTAGGCCAGCAAAAATGGTGTGAACATAATGCCTTTTCTTATTTCTAGTGGCAAATAACTACGGTATAAAATTGGTAAACAAAGAGTTGTCATTTACGAAGATAGAAATGGTTAAGACCTCGTTTGAATTTTTAGATTCTAAGAAAGCGGATAGGGAAAAAAACTTATAGAATTCTAGTATCTCATTTAAACAGTCTAGATTTTAGAAACTCAATCCTTTTTATGCAAATTATTTAATTCTTTTTATTTTTTAGCGCATACTAGCAATTTATTTAATTTGATGCGATCCAAGAGGAGGAGCAGTCAGCAAGGGAAGGGAATAATAATCCAGCGTGCGTGGGGGAGACGACGAACGGAGATGAGACGAGATCGTCGCCGTGTACGCCCGCTGCAGTCCTCTGGTGCTTGCCTCGGCTCGTGTACGGCTGGGACTAGCTAGACCAGCGTCAATGTGGCATGCAAGCAATGCATGCAAGGACCAGAGGGATCCTCTGCGGCTGCTAGACACACCGTGACCCGAGACCGAGCGGCGAAGAAGCCGGCGTTTGCTTTGTTTTCTTGCATGCTTGCGCTGTCGGTGTCAGCAACTCTGCATTTGCATTTGCATTGTCCGTGACTGGGTGACTACACATTTTGAAATGGAGCTGAAAAAGGTTCGTGCGAAATTCGTGCAAATGGGTGATCCGAGTGTTGTCTGGCATGCATCTTCAAAGATCAAAGGCACGCTTGTTCCACTGTTTGGATACGGCATGACAGAGGCTGCAACGGTTTTACGGGCCAGGCACCGGCAGCATAGTGTTGAGCTGCTATGTTATTTTGTACTCCTACTGCTGCATTAACCTCTCAAAGCTTTTACTGGACAAGACGAAAGGAACTGCATCGTTCATTTTTTGTTTCGTTTCATCGCCAACGCCAGTCCAGCTCGCTTATACAGTGTTTTTCTCTTACAACAAAATATTATTAGCTAGTCGGTTTATTAGTCGCAAAAACCAAAAGCTGAAACTCCAATAGAGTAGTACCCCATACGTCGCCTGTTTGTTCGATTGAGCTAAACAGCCAGAATCAGTCAACCGTGTTTTTCTCTCACAACAAAATAATATGTCTAAAATCAAATGGTGACTGCCACATCCTTAGTAATATTTTTTATAAGATGTCTTTTGATCTCATATGTGTTTAACCTCGGGCAAATCGCTCGAGCTTATTTTCATATTTCAACCAAGTGATCTTTGGATACACCAAAAATTAATTTCACCATAAAACTCTAGGTGTGTATATATAAAATAAAATCCCCTTTCACAGGGAAATAAAAATAAAATTTACTAGGCGTACAGGCTTGGCTGCTTCAGTGCCTCTGAGGCGTCTGCGGCGACGGAGCACGCGCGGTAGTAGCCGAGACGGAGAGAAGCGCAGGCAGCTGCAGGCTACGAGGAAGACTACGGCCTCAGCCTTTTGACCCTGCAATTTTTGCCACCAACGGCTGGCGAGAGACGGCTAGCGCACGGTACCCGTACTGCGCGTCGAGGCCAAGTGGACTGTGCGCAGCCATGCCAATGCCTGCGTGCCTGTCTGTGTAGCTAGGACCCGACAAGACAACACAAGGCCGCGGCCGCATCGCTCTGTCCTAGCCCTAGCCGTGCTTGCATTTATGCTGCCGTGCTCGTCGACTGCTCCGAGCGATGAAAGGCATCGTCCGTCCGTCGTCGCCCCTCGCGATTTGATAGCCTACCACTAGTAGATTCTACGCCCCTACAGTACATTACGTGCTCGCTGGACATAAAGGTATGGTTCAGTTCCAAAAATTTGGGGGCCCTTAAAATTTTTTGGAAGCACAGTAACTTTCGTTTGTATTTGGTAATTAGTGTCTAATCATAAACTAATTAAGTTTTAAAGATTTGTCTCATGATTTACAACCAAACTGTGTAATTAGTTATTTTTTACCTATATTTAATACTCCATGCATGCGTCTAAAGATATGTGACAGGAATCTTGTAAAATTTTTGAAACTTTGAAGGAACTCAACACAACCTCACCCATCCCTCGAATATTTAGACACATGAGGGGTGTTTGGATCTCATCTGCTTGCCTTTAAGTTCAAATATCACACATAATAAACCAAGTAGGACAGTCAGGTATTGAGGGATGGGTGAGGCTGTGTTGAGTTCCTTCAAAGTTTCAAAAATTTTACAAGATTCCTGTCACATATCTTTAGACGCATGCATGGAGTATTAAATACAGGTAAAAAATAACTAATTACACAATTTGGTTGTAAATCATGAGACAAATCTTTAGAACTTAATTAGTTTATGATTAGACACTAATTACCAAATACAAACGAAAGTTACTGTGCTTCCAAAAAATTTTAAGGGCGCCCAATTTTTTGGAACTGAACCATGCCTTTATGTCCAGCGAGCACGTAATGTACTGTAGGGGCATAGAATCTACTAGTGGTAGGCTATCAAATCGCGAGGGGCGACGATGGACGGACAATGCCTTCCATCGCTCGGAGCAGTCGACGAGCACGGCAGCATAAATGCAAGCACGGCTAGGGCTAGGACAGAGCGATGCGGCCGCGGCCTTGTGTTGTCTTGTCGGGTCCTAGCTACACAGACAGGCACGCAGGCATTGGCATGGCTGCGCACAGTCCACTTGGCCTCGACGCGCAGTACGGGTACCGTGCGGCGGCCGTCTCTCGCCAGCCATTGGTGGCAAAAATTGCAGGGTCAAAAGGCTGAGGTCGTAGTCTTCCTCGTAGCCTGCAGCTGCCTGCGCTTCTCTCCGTCTCGGCTACTACCGCGCGTGCTCCGTCACCGCAGACGCCTCAGAGGCACTGAAGCAGCCAAGCCTGTACGCCTAGTAAATTTTATTTTTATTTCCCTGTGAAAGGGGATTTTATTTTATATATACACACCTAGAGTTTTATTGTGAAATTAGTTTTTGGTGTATCCAAAGATCACTTGGTTGAAATATGAAAATAAGCTCGAGCGATTTGCCCGAGGTTAAATACATATGAGATCAAAAGACATCTTATAAAAAAATATTACTAAGGATGTGGCAGTCACCATTTGATTTTAGACATATTATTTTGTTGCGAGAGAAAAGCATGGTTGGTTGATTCTGACTGTTTAGCTCAATCGAACAAACAGGCGACGTATGGGGTACTACTCTATTGGAGTTTCAGCTTTTGGTTTTTGCGACTGATAAACCGACTAGCTAATAATATTTTGTTGTAAGAGAAAAACATTGTATAAGCGAGCTGGACTGGCGTTGGCAATGAAACGAAACGAAAAATGAATGATGCAGTTCCTTTTGTCTCGTCCATCTAGTAGCCACAGTAAAAGCTTTGAGAGGTCAATGCAGCAGTAGGAGTACAAAATAACATAGCAGCTCAACACTACGCTGCCGGTGCCTGGCCCATAAAACTGTTGCAGCCTCTGTCATGCCCTATCCAAACAGTGGAACAAGCGTGCCTTTGATCTTTGAAGATGCATGCCGGACAACACTCGGATCACCCATTTGCAAGATTTTCGCACGAACCTTTTTCAGCTCCATTTCAAAATGTGTCCTCACCCAGTCACGGGCAATGCAAATGCAAATGCAGAGTTGCTGACACCGATAGCGCAAGCGTGCAAGAAAACAAAGCAAACGCCGGCTTCTTCGCCGCTTGGTCTCGGGTCATGGTGTGGCTAGCAGCCGCAGAGGATCCTTCTGGTCCTTGCATGCATTGCTTGCATGCCACATTGACGCTGGTCCAGCCAGTCCCGTCCGTACACGAGCCGAGGCAAGCACCAGAGGACTGCAGCGGGCGTACACGGCGACGATCTCGTCTCATCTCCATTCGTCGTCTCCCCCACGCACGCTGGATTATTATTCCCTTCCCTTGCTGACTGCTCCTCCTCTTGGATCGCATCGAATTAAATAAATTGCTAGTATGCGCAAAAAAAGAAAAAATATTAAATAATTTGCATAAAAATGATTGAGTTTCTAAAATCTAGACTGTTTAAATGAGATACTAGAATTCTATAAGTTTTTTCCCTATCCACATTCTTAGAATCCAAAAATTCAAACGAGGTCTTAACCATTTCTATCTTCGTAAATGACAACTCTTTGTTTACCAATTTTATATCGTAGTTATTTGCCACTAGAAATAAGAAAAGGCATTATGTTCACACCATTTTTGCTGGTCTAGCACGCGTCAAGCTTGACCGCTAGTGTGGACACGTGAGTTCACGGAAACGACCGTGTGGCACATGAAATGTATTTTGTTTTGCCCTTGCGCTACATCCCATTCTCCCAAGCCGCTCTGCACTTGCTCGAATGCCCTTGTGAAGCTGTTTTAGTTTTTAGATGAAATTGAGTGATTGATTCTCATCCAATGTCCACAAATCTTATCTTAAAAGCGATGATACTAGAAACACATTTGAATGTATCTAAATTCTATGATAACAAAATTTGCAAGTTGTTACTTTAGGTAAGCATGAACATTTTGACCAAAAGCATCACCACGCATCAATATATACTTGGAGCTTATTAACGCATGGCAAGTGCTCTATTTTGTTCATAATATAGTACCACTCCACAAATATGCATTAAAAATTGAACAAAATAGTACACCATAAACACTAGAGTCTGCACATAAGATGTGGTTATTATGTTAGAAATAAATAGAGTGAGTGGAGAAAGTAATTAATTTTGATGATTTGCATTGCATGCAAATCCATCCATAAAACCTTTTAAGAACGGGTAGTATATAGATTCTATGTCGTAATAAAGCATGGGTGATATAAGTACTACAATATAATACATACGGAATACTCCTCGGCCCTAAAAAGAAGGTCGTTTGATGAATCCAGCGCGGGGCGTGTAGCACGTACGCCTGTCGTCATCCCGTGGCATATTGGCATGCGGATACAGCGTGCCACTTCATCGTGCACCATGCAACGTACCGCGGCGCTCGTTGGCACTGTGGCATACTTGAGTTTTTTTTTGGCTTGTAGCTCGCTGGAAGCTACTAGTGCTGTAGCTCTGTCTTCTTGCATACTAGTACAGTACTAGTGTCTCTCTCCCTCCTCCGACGTATGTACACTACTAGTACTAGCGCTGTATATGCAAAGTTTGCGAGGCGTGGCAAATGCCATGGCACAAAGTACTGTACAGCGACACAACAGGATTGTACATTTGTCTGATGTGTGCTGCTGCACGTACCTTACCTGCCTCGTCGTATAGTATATGTATACATATACTGATTACAGCCATATTTTGGGAACTAAACACTGCCTCAATACCTGACTGTCCTACTTGGTTTATTATGTGTGATATTTGAACTTAAAGGCAAGCAGATGAGATCCAAACACCCCTCATGTGTCTAAATATTCGAGGGATGGGTGAGGCTGTGTTGAGTTCCTTCAAAGTTTCAAAAATTTTACAAGATTCCTGTCACATATCTTTAGACGCATGCATGGAGCTTTAAATATAGGAAAAAAATAACTAATTACACAGTTTGGTTGTAAATCATGAGACAAATCTTTAGAACTTAATTAGTTTATGGTTAGACACTAATTAGCACACATCAGACAAATGTACAATCCTGTTGCGTCGCTGTACAGTACTTTATGCCATGGCATTTGCCACGCCTCGCAAACTTTGCATATACAGCGCTAGTACTAGTAGTGTACATACGTCGGAGGAGGGAGAGAGACACTAGTATTGTACTAGTATGTCAGAAGACAGAGCTACAGCACTAGTAGCTTCCAGCGAGCTACAAGCCAAAAAAAACTCAAGTATGCCACAGTGCCAACGAGCGCCGCGGTACGTTGTATGGTGCACGGTGAAGTGGCACGCTGTATCCGCATGCCAATATGCCACGGGATGACAACAGACGTACGTGCTACACGCCCCGCACTGGATTCGTCAAACGACCTTCTTTTTAGGGCCGAGGAGTATTCCGTATGTATTATATTGCAGTACTTATATCACCCATGCTTTATTACGACATAGAATCTTATATACTACCCGTTCTTAAAAGGTTTTATGGATGGATTTGCATGCAATGCAACTCATCAAAATTAATTACTTTCTCCACTCACTCTATTTATTTCTAACATAATAACCACATCTTATGTGCAGACGTGTACTATTTTGTTCAATTTTTAATGCATATTTGTGGCGTGGTACTATATTATGAACAAAATAGAGCACTTGCCATGCGTTAATAAGCTCCAAGTATATATTGATGCGTGGTGATGCTTTTGGTCAAAATGTTCATGCTTACCTAAAGTAACAACTTGCAAATTTCGTTATCATAGAATTTAGATACATTCAAATGTGTTTCTAGTATCATCGGTTTTAAGATAAGATTTGTGGACATTGGATGAGAATCAATCACTCAATTTCATCTAAAAACAAAAACAGCTTCACAAGGGCATTCGAGCAAGTGCAGAGCGGCTTGGGAGAATGGGATGTAGCGCAAGGGCAAAAAAATACATTTCATGTGGCACACGGTCGTTTCCGTGAACTCACGTGTCCACACTAGCGGTCAAGCTTGACGCGTGCTAGGCCAGCAAAAATGGTGTGAACATAATGCCTTTTCTTATTTCTAGTGGCAAATAACTACGGTATAAAATTGGTAAACAAAGAGTTGTCATTTACGAAGATAGAAATGGTTAAGACCTCGTTTGAATTTTTGGATTCTAAGAATGCGGATAGGGAAAAAACTTATAGAATTCTAGTATCTCATTTAAACAGTCTAGATTTTAGAAACTCAATCCTTTTTATGCAAATTATTTAATTCTTTTTCTTTTTTAGCGCATACTAGCAATTTATTTAATTTGATGCGATCCAAGAGGAGGAGCAGTCAGCAAGGGAAGGGAATAATAATCCAGCGTGCGTGGGGGAGACGACGAACGGAGATGAGACGAGATCGTCGCCGTGTACGCCCGCTGCAGTCCTCTGGTGCTTGCCTCGGCTCGTGTACGGCCGGGACTAGCTGGACCAGCGTCAATGTGGCATGCAAGCAATGCATGCAAGGACCAGAGGGATCCTCTGCGGCTGCTAGACACACCGTGACCCGAGACCGAGCGGCGAAGAAGCCGGCGTTTGCTTTGTTTTCTTGCATGTTTGCGCTGTCGGTGTCAGCAACTCTGCATTTGCATTTGCATTGTCCGTGACTGGGTGAGGACACATTTTGAAATGGAGCTGAAAAAGGTTCGTGCGAAATTCGTGCAAATGGGTGATCCGAGTGTTGTCTGGCATGCATCTTCAAAGATCAAAGGCACACTTGTTCCACTGTTTGGATTGGGCATGACAGAGGCTGCAACAGTTTTACGGGCCAGGCACCGGCAGCATAGTGTTGAGCTGCTATGTTATTTTGTACTCCTACTGCTGCATTGACCTCTCAAAGCTTTTACTGGACAAGACGAAAGGAACTGCATCGTTCATTTTTTGTTTCGTTTCATCGCCAACGCCAGTCCAGCTCGCTTATACAGTGTTTTTCTCTTACAACAAAATATTATTAGCTAGTCGGTTTATTAGTCGCAAAAACCAAAAGCTGAAACTCCAATAGAGTAGTACCCCATACGTCGCCTGTTTGTTCGATTGAGCTAAACAGCCAGAATCAGTCAACCGTGTTTTTCTCTCACAACAAAATAATATGTCTAAAATCAAATGGTGACTGCCACATCCTTAGTAATATTTTTTATAAGATGTCTTTTGATCTCATATGTGTTTAACCTCGGGCAAATCGCTCGAGCTTATTTTCATATTTCAACCAAGTGATCTTTGGATACACCAAAAATTAATTTCACCATAAAACTCTAGGTGTGTATATATAAAATAAATCCCCTTTCACAGGGAAATAAAAATAAAATTTACTAGGCGTACAGGCTTGGCTGCTTCAGTGCCTCTGAGGCGTCTGCGGCGACGGAGCACGCGCGGTAGTAGCCGAGACGGAGAGAAGCGCAGGCAGCTGTAGGCTACGAGGAAGACTACGGCCTCAGCCTTTTGACCCTGCAATTTTTGCCACCAACGGCTGGCGAGAGACGGCTACCGCACGGTACCCGTACTGCGCGTCGAGGCCAAGTGGACTGTGCGCAGCCATGCCAATGCCTGCATGCCTGTCTGTGTAGCTAGGACCCGACAAGACAACACAAGGCCGCGGCCGCATCGCTCTATCCTAGCCCTAGCCGTGCTTGCATTTATGCTGCCGTGCTCGTCGACTGCTCCGAGCGATGAAAGGCATAGTCCGTCGTCGCCCCTCGCGATTTGATAGCCTACCACTAGTAGCTTCTACACCCCTACAGTACATTACGTGCTCGCTGGACATAAAGGCATGGTTCAGTTCCAAAAATTTTTGCGCCCTTAAAATTTTTTGGAAGCACAGTAACTTTCGTTTGTATTTGGTAATTAGTGTCTAATCATAAACTAATTAAGTTTTAAAGATTTGTCTCATGATTTACAACCAAACTGTGTAATTAGTTATTTTTACCTATATTTAATACTTCATGCATGCGTCTAAAGATATGTGACAAGAATCTTGTAAAATATTTGAAACTTTGAAGGAACTCAACACAGCCTCACCCATCCCTCGAATATTTAGACACATGAGGGGTGTTTGGATCTCATCTGCTTGCCTTTAAGTTCATAATAAACCAAGTAGGACAGTCAGGTATTGAGGGATGGGTGAGGCTGTCTTGAGTTCCTTCAAAGTTTCAAAAATTTTACAAGATTCCTGTCACATATCTTTAGACGCATGCATGGAGCATTAAATATAGGTAAAAAATAACTAATTACACAATTTGGTTGTAAATCATGAGACAAATCTTTAGAACTTAATTAGTTTATGATTAGACACTAATTACCAAATACAAACAAAAGTTACTGTGCTTCCAAAAAATTTTAAGGGCGCCCAATTTTTTGGAACTGAACCATGCCTTTATGTCCAGCGAGCACGTAATGTACTGTAGGGGCATAGAATCTACTAGTGGTAGGCTATCAAATCGCGAGGGGCGACGATGGACGGACAATGCCTTCCATCGCTCGGAGCAGTCGACGAGCACGGCAGCATAAATGCAAGCACGGCTAGGGCTAGGACAGAGCGATGCGGCCGCGGCCTTGTGTTGTCTTGTCGGGTCCTAGCTACACAGACAGGCACGCAGGCATTGGCATGGCTGCACACAGTCCACTTGGCCTCGACGCGCAGTACGGGTACCGTGCGGCAGCCGTCTCTCGCCAGCCGTTGGTGGCAAAAATTGCAGGGTCAAAAGGCTGAGGTCGTAGTCTTCCTCGTAGCCTGCAGCTGCCTGCGCTTCTCTCCGTCTCGGCTACTACCGCGCGTGCTCCGTCACCGCAGACGCCTCAGAGGCACTGAAGCAGCCAAGCCTGTACGCCTAGTAAATTTTATTTTTATTTCCCTGTGAAAGGGGATTTTATTTTATATATACACACCTAGAGTTTTATTGTGAAATTAGTTTTTAGTGTATCCAAAGATCACTTGGTTGAAATATGAAAATAAGCTCGAGCGATTTGCGCGAGGTTAAATACATATGAGATCAAAAGACATCTTATAAAAAAATATTACTAAGGATGTGGCAGTCACCATTTGATTTTAGACATATTATTTTGTTGCGAGAGAAAAGCATGGTTGGCTGATTCTGACTGTTTAGCTCAATCGAACAAACAGGCGACGTAGGGGGTACTACTCTATTGGAGTTTCAGCTTTTGGTTTTTGCGACTGATAAACCGACTAGCTAATAATATTTTGTTGTAAGAGAAAAAACATTGTATAAGCGAGCTGGACTGGCGTTGGCAATGAAACGAAACGAAAAATGAATGATGCAGTTCCTTTTGTCTCGTCCATCTAGTAGCCACAGTAAAAGCTTTGAGAGGTCAATGCAGCAGGAGTATAAAATAACATAGCAGCTCAACACTACGCTGCCGGTGCCTGGCCCGTAAAACTGTTGCAGCCTCTGTCATGCCCTATCCAAACAGTGGAACAAGCGTGCCTTTGATCTTTGAAGATGCATGCCGGACAACACTCGGATCACCCATTTGCAAGAATTTCGCACGAACCTTTTTCAGCTCCATTTCAAAATGTGTCCTCACCCAGTCACGGGCAATGCAAATGCAAATGCAGAGTTGCTGACACCGATAGCGCAAGCATGCAAGAAAACAAAGCAAACGCCGGCTTCTTCGCCGCTCGGTCTCGGGTCACGGTGTGGCTAGCAGCCGCAGAGGATCCTTCTGGTCCTTGCATGCATTGCTTGCATGCCACATTGACGCTGGTCCAGCCAGTCCCGTCCGTACACGAGCTGAGGCAAGCACCAGAGGACTGCAGCGGGCGTACACGGCGACGATCTCGTCTCATCTCCATTCGTCGTCTCCCCCACGCACGCTGGATTATTATTCCCTTCCCTTGCTGACTGCTCCTCTTGGATCGCATCGAATTAAATAAATTGCTAGTATGCGCAAAAAAAGAAAAAATATTAAATAATTTGCATAAAAATGATTGAGTTTCTAAAATCTAGACTGTTTAAATGAGATACTAGAATTCTATAAGTTTTTTCCATATCCACATTCTTAGAATCCAAAAATTCAAACGAGGTCTTAACCATTTCTATCTTCGTAAATGACAACTCTTTGTTTACCAATTTTATATCGTAGTTATTTGCCACTAGAAATAAGAAAAGGCATTATGTTCACACCATTTTTGCTGGTCTAGCACGCGTCAAGCTTGACTGCTAGTGTGGACACGTGAGTTCACGGAAACGACCGTGTGCCACATGAAATGTATTTTTTTTTGCCCTTGCGCTACATCCCATTCTCCCAAGCCGCTCTGCACTTGCTCGAATGCACTTGCTCGAATGCCCTTGTGAAGCTGTTTTAGTTTTTAGATGAAATTGAGTGATTGATTCTCATCCAATGTCCACAAATCTTATCTTAAAAGCGATGATACTAGAAACACATTTGAATGTATCTAAATTCTATGATAACAAAATTTGCAAGTTGTTACTTTAGGTAAGCATGAACATTTTGACCAAAAGCATCACCACGCATCAATATATACTTGGAGCTTATTAACGCATGGCAAGTGCTCTATTTTGTTCATAATATAGTACCACTCCACAAATATGCATTAAAAATTGAACAAAATAGTACACCATAAACACTAGAGTCTGCACATAAGATGTGGTTATTATGTTAGAAATAAATAGAGTGAGTGGAGAAAGTAATTAATTTTGATGAGTTGCATTGCATGCAAATCCATCCATAAAACCTTTTAAGAACGGGTAGTATATAGATTCTATGTCGTAATAAAGCATGGGTGATATAAGTACTACAATATAATACATACGGAATACTCCTCGGCCCTAAAAAGAAGGTCGTTTGATGAATCCAGCGCGGGGCGTGTAGCACGTACGCCTATCATCATCCCGTGGCATATTGGCATGCGGATACAGCGTGCCACTTCATCGTGCACCATGCAACGTACCGCGGCGCTCGTTGGCACTGTGGCATACTTGAGTTTTTTTTGGCTTGTAGCTCGCTGGAAGCTACTAGTGCTGTAGCTCTGTCTTCTGGCATACTAGTACAGTACTAGTGTCTCTCTCCCTCCTCCGACGTATGTACACTACTAGTACTAGCGCTGTATATGCAAAGTTTGCGAGGCGTGGCAAATGCCATGGCACAAAGTACTGTACAGCGACGCAACAGGATTGTACATTTGTCTGATGTGTGCTGCTGCACGTACCATACCTGCCTCGTCGTATAGTATATGTATACATATACTGATTACAGCCATATTTTGGGAACTAAACACTGCTTCAATACCTGACTGTCCTACTTGGTTTATTATGTGTGATATTTGAACTTAAACAAAGTTTCAAAAATTTTACAAGATTCCTGTCACATATCTTTAGACGCATGCATGGAGCTTTAAATATAGGTAAAAAATAACTAATTACACAGTTTGGATGTAAATCATGAGACAAATCTTTTGAACTTAATTAGTTTATGATTAGACACTAATTACCAAATACAAACGAATGTTACTGTGCTTCCAAAAAAAATTTAAGGGTGCCCAAATTTTTGGAACTGAACCATGCCTTTATGTCCAGCGAGTATGTAATATACTGTAGGGGCGTAGAATCTACTAGTGGTAGGCTATCAAATCGCGAGGGGCGACGATGGACGGACGATGCCTTCCATCGCTCGGAGCAGTCGACGAGCACGGTAGCATAAATGCAAGCACGGCTAGGGCTAGGACAGAGTGATGCGGCCGCGGCCTTGTGTTGTCTTGTCGTGTCCTAGCTACATAGACAGGCACGCAGGCATTGGCATGGCTGCGCACAGTCCACTTGGCCTCGATGCGCAGTACGGGTACCGTGCGGCAGCCGTCTCTCGCCAGCCGTTGGTGGCAAAAATTGCAGGGTCAAAAGGTTGAGGTCGTAGTCTTCCTCGTAGCCTGCAGCTGCCTGCGCTTCTCTCCGTCTCAGCTACTACCGCGCGTGCTCCGTCACCGCAGACGCCTCAGAGGCACTGAAGCAGCCAAGCCTGTACGCCTAGTAAATTTTATTTTTATTTCCCTGTGAAAGGGGATTTTATTTTATATATACGCACCTAGAGTTTTATTGTGAAATTAGTTTTTGGTGTATCCAAAGATCACTTGGTTGAAATATGAAAATAAGCTCGAGCGATTTGCCCGAGGTTAAATACATATGAGATCAAAAGACATCTTATAAAAAAATATTACTAAGGATGTGGCAATCACCATTTGATTTTAGACATATTATTTTGTTGTGAGAGAAAAGCATGGTTGGCTGATTCTGACTGTTTAGCTCAATCGAACAAACAGGCGACGTATGGGGTACTACTCTATTGGAGTTTCAGCTTTTGGTTTTTGCGACTGATAAACCGACTGGCTAATAATATTTTGTTGTAAGAGAAAAACATTGTATAAGCGAGCTGGACTGGCGTTGGCAATGAAACGAAACGAAAAATGAATGATGCAGTTCCTTTTGTCTCGTCCATCTAGTAGCCACAGTAAAAGCTTTGAGAGGTCAATGCAGCAGTAGGAGTACAAAATAACATAGCAGCTCAACGCTACGCTGCCGGTGCCTGGCCCGTAAAACTGTTGCAGCCTCTGTCATGCCCTATCCAAACAGTGGAACAAGCGTGCCTTTGATCTTTGAAGATGCATGCCGGACAACACTTGGATCACCCATTTGCAAGAATTTCGCACGAACCTTTTTCAGCTCCATTTCAAAATGTGTCCTCACCCAGTCACGTGCAATGCAAATGCAAATGCAGAGTTGCTGACACCGATAGCGCAAGCATGCAAGAAAACAAAGCAAACGCCGGCTTCTTCGCCGCTCGGTCTCGGGTCACGGTGTGGCTAGCAGCCGCAGAGGATCCTTCTGGTCCCTGCATGCATTGCTTGCATGCCACATTGACGCTGGTCCAGCCAGTCCCGTCCGTACACGAGCCGAAGCAAGCACCAGAGGACTGCAGCGGGCGTACACGGCGACGATCTCGTCTCATCTCCATTCGTCGTCTCCCCCACGCACGCTGGATTATTATTCCCTTCCCTTGCTGACTGCTCCTCCTCTTGGATCGCATCGAATTAAATAAATTGCTAGTATGCGCAAAAAAAGAAAAAATATTAAATAATTTGCATAAAAATGATTGAGTTTCTAAAATCTAGACTGTTTAAATGAGATACTAGAATTCTATAAGTTTTTTCCCTATCCACATTCTTAGAATCCAAAAATTCAAACGAGGTCTTAACCATTTCTATCTTCGTAAATGACAACTCTTTGTTTACCAATTTTATATCGTAGTTATTTGCCACTAGAAATAAGAAAAGGCATTATGTTCACACCATTTTTGCTGGTCTAGCACGCGTCAAGCTTGACCGCTAGTGTGGACACGTGAGTTCACGGAAACGACCGTGTGCCACATGAAATGTATTTTTTTTTTGCCCTTGCGCTACATCCCATTCTCCCAAGCCGCTCTGCACTTGCTCGAATGCCCTTGTGAAGCTGTTTTAGTTTTTAGATGAAATTGAGTGATTGATTCTCATCCAATGTCCACAAATCTTATCTTAAAAGCGATGATACTAGAAACACATTTGAATGTATCTAAATTCTATGATAACAAAATTTGCAAGTTGTTACTTTAGGTAAGCATGAACATTTTGACCAAAAGCATCACCACGCATCAATATATACTTGGAGCTTATTAACGCATGGCAAGTGCTCTATTTTGTTCATAATATAGTACCACTCCACAAATATGCATTAAAAATTGAACAAAATAGTACACCATAAACACTAGAGTCTGCACATAAGATGTGGTTATTATGTTAGAAATAAATAGAGTGAGTGGAGAAAGTAATTAATTTTGATGAGTTGCATTGCATGCAAATCCATCCATAAAACCTTTTAAGAACGGGTAGTATATAGATTCTATGTCGTAATAAAGCATGGGTGATATAAGTACTACAATATAATACATACGGAATACTCCTCGGCCCTAAAAAGAAGGTCGTTTGACGAATCCAGCGCGGGGCGTGTAGCACGTACGCCTGTCGTCATCCCGTGGCATATTGGTATGCGGATACAGCGTGCCACTTCATCGTGCACCATGCAACGTACCGCGGCGCTCGTTGGCACTGTGGCATACTTGAGTTTTTTTTGGCTTGTAGCTCGCTGGAAGCTACTAGTGCTGTAGCTTTGTCTTCTGGCATACTAGTACAGTACTAGTGTCTCTCTCCCTCCTCCGACGTATGTACACTACTAGTACTAGCGCTGTACATGCAAAGTTTGCGAGGCGTGGCAAATGCCATGGCACAAAGTACTGTATAGCGACGCGACAGGATTGTACATTTGTCTGATGTGTGCTGCTGCACGTACCTTACCTGCCTCGTCGTATAGTATATGTATACATATACTGATTACAGCCATATTTTGGGAACTAAACACTGCCTCAATACCTGACTGTCCTACTTGGTTTATTATATGTGATATTTGAACTTAAAGGCAAGCAGATGAGATCCAAACACCCCTCATGTGTCTAAATATTCGAGGGATGGGTGAGGCTGTGTTGAGTTCCTTCAAAGTTTCAAAAAATTTACAAGATTCCTGTCACATATCTTTAGACGCATGCATGGAGCTTTAAATATAGGTAAAAAATAACTAATTACACAGTTTGGTTGTAAATCATGAGACAAATCTTTAGAACTTAATTAGTTTATGATTAGACACTAATTACCAAATACAAACGAAAGTTACTGTGCTTCCAAAAAAAATTTAAGGGTGCCCAAATTTTTGGAATTGAACCATGCCTTTATGTCCAGCGAGTATGTAATGTACTGTAGGGGCGTAGAATCTACTAGTGGTAGGCTATCAAATCGCGAGGGGCGACGATGGACGGACGATGCCTTCCATCGCTCGGAGCAGTCGACGAGCACGGTAGCATAAATGCAAGCACGGCTAGGGCTAGGATAGAGTGATGCGGCCGCGGCCTTGTGTTGTCTTGTCGTGTCCTAGCTACACAGACAGGCACGCAGGCATTGGCATGGCTGCGCACAGTCCACTTGGCCTCGATGCGCAGTACGGGTACCGTGCGGCAGCCGTCTCTCGCCAGCCGTTGGTGGCAAAAATTGCAGAGTCAAAAGGCTGAGGTCGTAGTCTTCCTCGTAGCCTGCAGCTGCCTGCGCTTCTCTCCGTCTCGGCTACTACCGCGCGTGCTCCGTCACCGCAGACGCCTCAGAGGCACTGAAGCAGCCAAGCCTGTACGCCTAGTAAATTTTATTTTTATTTCCCTGTGAAAGGGGATTTTATTTTATATATACGCACCTAGAGTTTTATAGTGAAATTAGTTTTTGGTGTATCCAAAGATCACTTGGTTGAAATATGAAAATAAGCTCGAGCGATTTGCCCGAGGTTAAATACATATGAGATCAAAAGACATCTTATAGAAAAATATTACTAACGATGTGGCAGTCACCATTTGATTTTAGACATATTATTTTGTTGTGAGAGAAAAGCACGGTTGGCTGATTCTGACTGTTTAGCTCAATCGAACAAACAGGCGACGTATGGGGTACTACTCTATTGGAGTTTCAGGTTTTGGTTTTTGCGACTGATAAACCGACTAGCTAATAATATTTTGTTGTAAGAGAAAAATGAATGATGCAATTCCTTTTGTCTCGTCCATCTAGTAGCCACAGTAAAAGCTTTGAGAGGTCAATGCAGCAGTAGGAGTACATAATAACATAGCAGCTCAACACTATGCTGCTGGTGCCTTGCCCGTAAAACTGTTGCATCCTCTGTCATGCCCTATCCAAACAGTGGAACAAGCGTGCCTTTGATCTTTGAAGATGCATGCCGGACAACACTCGGATCACCCATTTGCACGAATTTCGCACGAACCTTTTTCAGCTCCATTTCAAAATGTGTCCACACCCAGTCACGGGCAATGCAAATGCAAATGCAGAGTTGCTGACACCGATAGCGCAAGCATGCAAGAAAACAAAGCAAACGCCGGCTTCTTCGCCGCTCAGTCTCGGGTCACGGTGTGGCTAGCAGCCGCAGAGGATCCTTCTGGTCCTTGCATGCATTGCTTGCATGCCACATTGACGCTGGTCCAGCCAGTCCCGTCCGTACACGAGCCGAGGCAAGCACCAGAGGACTGCAGCGGGCGTACACGGCGACGATCTCGTCTCATCTCCATTCGTCGTCTCCCCCACGCACGCTGGATTATTATTCCCTTCCCTTGCTGACTGCTCCTCCTCTTGGATCACATCTAATTAAATAAATTGCTAGTATGCGCAAAAAAAGAAAAAGAATTAAATAATTTGCATAAAAAGGATTGAGTTTCTAAAATCTAGACTGTTTAAATGAGATACTAGAATTCTATAAGTTTTTTCCCTATCCACATTCTTAGAATCCAAAAATTCAAACGAGGTCTTAACCATTTCTATCTTCGTAAATGACAACTCTTTGTTTACCAATTTTATATCGTAGTTATTTGCCACTAGAAATAAGAAAAGGCATTATGTTCACACCATTTTTGCTGGCCTAGCACGCGTCAAGCTTGACCACTAGTGTGGACACGTGAGTTCACGGAAACGACCGTGTGCCACATGAAATGTATTTTTTTTTTTGCCCTTGCGCTATATCCCATTCTCCCAAGCCGCTCTGCACTTGCTCGAATGCCCTTGTGAAGCTGTTTTAGTTTTTAGATGAAATTGAGTGATTGATTCTCATCCAATGTCCACAAATCTTATCTTAAAACCGATGATACTAGAAACACATTTGAATGTATCTAAATTCTATGATAACAAAATTTGCAAGTTGTTACTTTAGGTAAGCATGAACATTTTGACCAAAAGCATCACCACGCATCAATATATACTTGGAGCTTATTAACGCATGGCAAGTGCTCTATTTTGTTCATAATATAGTACCACTCCACAAATATGCATTAAAAATTGAACAAAATAGTACACCATAAACACTAGAGTCTGCACATAAGATGTGGTTATTATGTTAGAAATAAATAGAGTGAGTGGAGAAAGTAATTAATTTTGATGAGTTGCATTGCATGCAAATCCATCCATAAAACCTTTTCAGAACGGGTAGTATATAGATTCTATGTCGTAATAAAGCATGGGTGATATAAGTACTACAATATAATACATACGGAATACTCCTCGGCCCTAAAAAGAAGGTCGTTTGACGAATCCAGCGCGGGGCGTGTAGCACGTACGCCTGTCGTCATCCCGTGGCATATTGGCATGCGGATACAGCGTGCCACTTCATCGTGCACCATGCAACGTACCGCGGCGCTCGTTGGCACTGTGGCATACTTGAGTTTTTTTTTGGCTTGTAGCTCGCTGGAAGCTACTAGTGCTGTAGCTCTGTCTTCTGGCATACTAGTACAGTACTAGTGTCTCTCTCCTTCCACCGACGTATGTACACTACTAGTACTAGCGCTGTACATGCAAAGTTTGCGAGGCGTGGCAAATGCCATGGCACAAAGTACTGTATAGCGACGCGACAGGATTGTACATTTGTCTGATGTGTGCTGCTGCACGTACCTTACCTGCCTCGTCGTATAGTATATGTATACATATACTGATTACAGCCATATTTTGGGAACTAAACACTGCCTCAATACCTGACTGTCCTACTTGGTTTATTATGTGTGATATTTGAACTTAAAGGCAAGCAGATGAGATCCTGTCACATATCATTAGACGCATGCATGGAGCATTAAATATAGGTAAAAAATAACTAATTACATAGTTTGGTTGTAAATCATGAGACAAATCTTTAGAACTTAATTAGTTTATGATTAGACACTAATTACCAAATACAAACAAAAGTTACTGTGCTTCCAAAAAAAATTTAAGGGCGCCCAAATTTTTGGAACTGAACCATGCCTTTATGTCTAGCGAGCACGTAATGTACTGTAGGGGCGTAGAATCTATTAGCGGTAGGCTATCAAATCGCGAGGGGTGACGACAGACGGACGATGCCTTCCATCACTCGGAGCAGTCGACGAGCACGGCAGCATAAATGCAAGCACGGCTAGGGTGAAAGTCCTATGTTTGGTGTTGGTAATTAGTGACAATGCCTAAGTACTAATCCTATGCCTAAGTTGTATGTAGCATATGAGGATTAGTACATTCCAAGGTTGGTGGCAAGATGGACATGGTGATCATGATGGCCACACTTGGATTTGGACGCGACCCTACGTGATCAAGGCAAAGGTATATGCTTAAGGGTTGTATTTTAGTAACCAAGACACCTAGTGGGTGTGGTTACATTATAGGATAGATAGCCGTACTATAAAGAGGGGAATGACGCGGCTATTGAACTCCTAAGTGCCTCTAGATGTGCATTTCATGATCATATGCATTTGGATAGAACTAATAACACCTCGAAAAATGATTGTGAAAATGCTAACACACATGCACATGGTGATGATCACTTGGTGGTGTTAGCACGTTTGCGACGGCGTTGGACTTCGGGGAAATGAAATGCCTATTTTCCACTACGCCGGAAGTCGGAAATCAAACGAAAATCAAACGGAGGCGAACGGAGGTCACAGTGGTGACCGGACGCTGCACCGGACGCGGCACCGGACGCGGTCACTGTTTGACCGGACGCGTCCGGTCAGCGTTCAGCGTCTGCGCGTTTTTCAGTTGGTTGATCGGACGCGCAGCGCATCCGGTCACAGGCGACCGGACGCGTCCGGTCGTCCAGGGAGCTTACTGGACTCCGACCGGACGCGGGCACTGTGGCGTCCGGTCAGTTCTTCAGCGCGTCCGGTCGATGGTTCGTTTTGCGCGACTCAGTGTTGACCGGCGCGTCCGGTCAGTCACGGGACCGGCGCGTCCGGTCGTGACCAGCGCGTCCGGTCGTTGTGACCGGCGTGTCCGGTCGGCGTTTCAATAACTAGCCGTTACACGACCGGAGCGTCCGGTCAGTTGGACCAGCGCGTCCGGTCAGCGCGATTTCAGCTGGATCTCGTTCCTAACGGCTATATTCGAAGGGGTACGTCTATAAATACTCGTTGGCCGGCTCAAGGCTCTCACTCTTGGACATTTGACATACTTGTGAGCACTTTGAGCTAAGCAACTTCCCTCCCACTCATCTCTCTTGCTTCTTTGCATATTCGAAGTGAGATTGAGTGATCCAAGTGCATTTGCATTGTGAGATTGCATCTAGTTGGCACTTGGTGGTTGATTTGCTGCGGGATTCTTGTTTCTCTTGGTGGTTGCCGCCACCTAGACGGCTTGGAGCAGCTTGGAGGCGTTGGCAAGAGTTGGTGATTGTTCTTGGCCACCTCCGGTGATTGTGAGGGGTTTGTGCCTACCTCGGCGGAGCGCCAAAGGCAACATTAGTGGATTGCTCGTGTCATTTGCAACCTTTTGCCATTTGGTAGGTTCTTGTGGCGCCTTTTGAGAGGCTCGGTGTGAGACCGATTAGCCACCGAACCACGTTGTGAAAAGGGACACAACGGGGACTAGCGTGCCGGCAAGCACGTGAACCTCGGGATAAATCTTCGTGTCATCACTTTCATATTGTGATTGTTTGATCCCGGTGTTCGGTTGTCTTGGTTTTCATTGTTGATCATATTGGTTGGCTCAATACTTCGCCCCTCGGTGATACCCTCCTAACTCTCACTTGTATTACTTTCTTAGTTATCTTTGCTAGCTAGTTAGCTTTGCTTAAGTAGCTCTTTTGTGTAGCTTGCTAGTTGTAGTGGTAGTTACCTCCTCGGTTTGACTTGTGCGGTTGAGTGCAAATATACTAGAATTGTGAATTGGATAGGTGGCTTGCAAACACCCCGTAGGCTAAGCAAAACTCGCATCTCGCTATTTGTTGTATTGATAAACTTGTTTAGTTTGTCATTGTAGAAATTTTTAAAGGCTATTCACCCCCCCTCTAGCCATCAAGACCTTTCAAGTGGTATCGGAGCCGTGGTCACCGTTTGTAAGGCTTAACAACCTCGGTGTAAGATGGCTCAAGTTGTGTTCAACCATGTCGGGGGCAAGCCTCCATTCTTTGATGGTGTCTCATCTTTTGATCATTGGAAAAGAAAGATGAAGCAATATCTTGGCTCTATCAATGAGAAGGTTTGGGAGGTTACACATCATGATTATGCAATCATTGATCCCGACAACCTCACCAACAATGACCGCATCAACAACCAATGCAACACTATGGCTCTCAACACTCTCTACAATGGGATTGATGCAAAGGTCTTTGAGCAAATCAAGGATCTTGAGATGGCAAGTGAAGTGTGGACAAGATTAGAGGAAACATATGAGGGCACTTCAACGGTAAAGAGTGCCAAGCTCTATATGCTCAAGGATAAGTTTGCAAGCTTCAAGATGAAGGATGATGAGTCTATACCGGAGATGTTCTATAGGCTCCAAGTCATTGTCAATGATCTCAAGGGGCTTGGAGAGAAGGTTGAGGACAAGGACTTCTCACATAAGTTCTTGATGAACTTACCTAAGAAGTTTGCTATCTTGAGGAAGATGATCCAAAGAGAGGGTTTGGACAAGGTAACTCCAAACCAAGTGCTTGGAGATGTCATGACCGATGCTCAATATGATGATGATGAAGATGAAGATGAGAAGAAGGAGATCAAGGTCAAGCAAGAGAAGCCCATTGCATTCAAGGCCTCAACTTCTAAGGGCAAGAGCAAGGTGGAGAGCGATGATGATGATCCATTCGATGATGAGACCATGGCCCTCCTAGTGCACAAGATGGGGAGGTTCATGAAGAAGAAAGGATATGGTGCAAGGAAGAGAAGGGACTTCATGAAGGCAAAGGAGGTGCTTTGCTACAATTGCAATAGCCCCGATCATGTAGTGGCAAAGTGTCCCTATGAAGACAAAAGATATCATGATGGGGAGTTGAAGTTGAAGAAGAACAAGAAGGATAAGAAGGAGAAGAAAGAGAAGAAGAGCTTCACTATCAACAAGAAGAAGAAGGGTGGTGGCCATGTGGTCACTTGGGATAGTGATAACTCCGATAGTGATGATGATAGCTCTAGTGATGATGAGAGGACCACTCGGCGAGCCATTGCAAGCATCGCCCTCTCCAACAAGCCATCCATCTTCGACACTACATCGACATGCCTTATGGCCAAGCCTACCAAGGTAAAATATGATGATAGTGATGATGATTCTTGTGCTAGTGATGGTTGTAGGAGTGATGATGAGGAGGATGAGGACTACTCCAAGGATGATCTATTGGGCATAATAGATCAAATGAGCAAGGGCTACAAGAGGACAACCAAGAAGTGCAAAATCTTGGAGCAAAAGCTCATTGCCAAGAGCAATGAAAATGAAGCCTTGATGGAAGAGCTTGTTGCTCTCAAAAAGAGTAAGGAGTGCAAAGGAATTGAACAAGAGCTTAAAGCTCTTAGGAAATCTTTTGATGAGCTGGAGGCCTCTCGTGAGTGTCTAAAGGAAGACCACGAGGACCTTGAAGTTGCTCACACTAGGCTTAAGGAAGCCCACTCCTCTCTACTTGAGCTCATCAAGGAGAAGGACCTCAAGTTGGAGAAGCTCATGAAGGAAGCTAAGGAGGAGCAAGTGATTGCCACTTGTGATATTGGACTAACATGTGATATTATTGATGATTCTTTATTTGTTTGTCCTACTAATGCTTCATGTAGCTCATCATCATCCACCAGAACCAACTCTATCTCTACTACTAGTGATTCATCACTTGTGGTTGAAAATAAGACTCTCAAGAGAGAAGTGGATGATCTCACCCGCGCATTAGGCAATGCCTATGGTGGGGATGCCCGCTTGCTAAAATGCTTGGGTAGTCAAAGGTTCTCTCTTAACAAAGAGGGTTTGGGCTATACTCCTAAGAAGGGCAAGGCGGCCTTTGCTACTCCAAAGCCTCGCTTTGTGAAGAGCAATGGTCGTTATTGCAATAGATGCAAGCAAGTTGGGCATCTAGAGATTAATTGTAATAAAATGAACAAGAACAACAACAAGTTTCATGCTAAAATGGATTACATTCCTTTTGATTCTTGTTATGTGCTTACCAAGGGTGAGAAAGGTGTGCATGCTAGGTTTGTTGGTACACCAATTGTGGGTCCAAAGAAGAAGGCCATTTGGGTACCAAAGAGCTTAGTTACTAACCTCCAAGGACCCAAACAAGTATGGGTACCTAAGAAACATTAATTTATTTTGTAGGTAAATTACAAGGCCGGAGGAAGGCATTGGGTGCTTGATAGTGGGTGCTCTCAACATATGACCGGTGATTCAAGAATGTTCAACTCTCTCAAATCAAATGATAGTGGCATTGATAGTATCACATTTGGTGACAATAGCAAGGGTGATGTGAAGGCTCTTGGAAGGATTGCAATCTCAAATGATCATAGCATTTCCAATGTACTCCTAGTTGAAAAGTTGAACTTCAATCTTCTCTCGGTTGCTCAATTGTGTGATCTAGGTTTCAAGTGCATATTTGGTGTTGATGATGTGGAGATAGTTAGTGTTGATGGCTCTAATTTGATCTTCAAGGGTTTTAGATATGAGAATCTATACTTGGTTGATTTCAATGCTAGTGACACTCAACTCTCAACATGTTTGCTCACCAAATCAAGTATGGGTTGGTTATGGCATAGAAGACTTGGTCATGTTGGCATGAAGCAATTGAACAAGTTAGTGAAGCATGACTTAGTTAGAGGCTTGAAGGATGTCACATTTGAGAAAGATAAGCTATGTAGTGCATGTCAAGCCGGAAAGCAAGTAGGCAACACTCATCCATTGAAAAGCATTATGAGTACTTCCAAGGCATTTGAGTTGTTGCACATGGATTTATTTGGGCCAACTACATACACAAGCATTGGTGGCAACAAGTATGGGTTTGTGATTGTGGATGATTTCACTAGATACACATGGGTATTCTTTCTTGGGGATAAGAGTGATGTATTTGACATATTCAAGAAGTTCATCAAGAGAGTGCAAAATGAATTTGAGACCACAATCAAGAAAGTGAGAAGTGACAATGGAAGTGAGTTTAGAAATACAAGGATTGATGAGCTATGTGATGAGCTTGGAATCAAACATCAATTTTCGGCCAAGTATACACCTCAATCAAATGGCTTAGTTGAGAGGAAGAATAGAACCTTGATTGATATGGCAAGATCAATGTTGAATGAGTATAATGTGAGTCATTCATTTTGGGCCGAAGCAATCAACACGGCTTGCTTCTATAGCAACCGCCTCTATTGCCATAAGTTCTTAGAGAAGACACCATATGAAATCTTAAATGGAAGAAAGCCCAACATTGCATACTTTCGGGTATTTGGTTGCAAATGCTACATCTTGAAGAAGGGCACTAGATTGAGCAAGTTTGAGAAGAAATGTGATGAAGGATTCTTACTTGGTTACTCCACTACTAGCAAAGCTTATAGAGTTTGGAATTTGGCTACTGGTTTACTTGAGGAAGTTCATGATGTTGAGTTTGATGAAACAAATGGCTCTCAAGATGAGGAAAATAACTTGGATGATGTGAGAGGAACTCAATTGACCAATGCTATGAAAGAAATGGATATTGGTGATATTAGGCCAAAGCAAGTGATTGATGTGGATGACAACAAAGATCAAGTGCTCCAAAGTCCAATTACACAAGCTAGTGGGTCTCTAATGCAAAATCAAGCTAGTACATCATCTCAAGTGCAACAAGATCAACAAGTGGCTAGTTCATCATCTCCAACTCATGATCAACATCAACATCCAAGCAATCAAGTGCAAGCGCTTCAACCAACCAACATTGCTAGAGACCATCCATTAGATTCCATCATTGGTGACATACAAAGGGGAGTTCAAACTAGATCAAGATTGGCATCATTTTGTGCTCACTCTTCCTTTGTGTCAATAGAAGAACCCAAGGACATTGATAAAGCATTGAGAGATCCGGATTGGGTAAATGCAATGCATGAAGAGCTCAAAAACTTCAAGAGAAATGAAGTATGGGAACTAGTTGAGAGACGATCACAATGTCATTGGAACTAGATGGGTCTTTCGCAACAAGCAAGATCAAGATGGAATAGTAGTAAGGAACAAAGCAAGACTAGTGGCTCAAGGTTACACACAAATAGAGGGTCTTGACTTTGGTGAAACTTATGCCCCGGTTGCAAGATTGGAAGCAATTAGGATCTTACTTGCCTATGCTTGTGCTCACAATATCAAGCTATATCAAATGGATGTGAAGAGTGCATTTCTCAACGGGTACATTCAAGAGGAGGTGTATGTGGAGCAACCTCCCGGTTTTGAAGATGACAAGAAACCCAATCATGTCTACAAGTTGAGAAAAGCTTTGTATGGATTGAAGCAAGCACCTAGAGCATGGTATGAAAGATTGAGGGACTTCTTGCTATCCAAAGGTTTTGTCATGGGCAAAGTGGATACTACTCTCTTTACCAAGAAGATTGGGAAAGACTTGTTTGTGTTGCAAATATATGTTGATGATATCATATTTGGTTCAATCAATCAAGATTATTGTGATGAGTTTGGGAAAATGATGGCAAAGGAATTTGAAATGTCAATGATCGGTGAACTTAGTTTCTTTCTTGGACTTCAAATCAAACAAATGAAGGAAGGAACATTTGTGAGCCAAACCAAGTACATCAAAGATATGCTCAAGAAGTTTGGCATGGAAGATGCAAAGGGCATTACAACCCCAATGGGCACTAGTGGAAGTTTGGATAGTGACAAGAGTGGCAACATGGTGGATCAAAAGCTATATAGATCAATGATTGGTAGCCTACTCTATGTGACGGCATCAAGGCCCGACGTAATGTTTAGTGTATGTATGTGTGCAAGATTTCAAGCCTCACCAAGAGAAAGTCATTTGAAGGCAACAAAGAGAATATTGAGGTACTTAAAGCATACACAAGATGTTGGATTATGGTATCCCAAAGGTGCAAGCTTTGAGCTAGTAGGATATTCGGATTCCGACTATGCCGGTGACAAAGTGGAGAGAAAGAGCACTTCCGGGACTTGTCAATTATTGGGAAGATCACTTGTCTCATGGTCATCCAAGAAGCAAAATAGTATTGCACTATCTACCGCCGAAGCCGAATACATCGCCGCGGGTAGTTGTTGTGCACAAATCTTGTGGATGAAGGCAACATTGAAGGACTTTGGAATCAATTTCAAGAATATGCCATTGCTATGTGACAATGAAAGTGCCGTGAAGCTAACCAACAATCCGATTCAACATCAAAGAACAAAGCATATTGATGTTCGTCATCATTTCATTAGAGATCATCAACAAAAGGGTGACATTGCTATTGAGAGTGTGGGCACCGAAGATCAACTAGCCGATCTTTTCACCAAGCCACTTGATGAGAAGAGATTTCACAAGCTAAAGAATGAGTTAAACATAATTGACTTCTCCAACATGAGTTGATGCACCCCATATATGACATGCCTCTCCTTCGAGCCCCAAGGTACAATTGGTTGACATGTCATGCATTCTATGCTAAGGACTTGCTTAGTGCATCTAGTCATAATTTACATGTTCTAGGCTCATACATGAAAATCAAATGACTTTGAAGTTTATATGGTGCCACTATTGTTTCCATGACTTGTATGATCTAGTGGTAGCATATAACTTGTTTAAGTAGCTTGTGATCCTAAGTGTTTAATCTAGATCACTTGTCTAAATATTTGCTTCAACATGGTGCATGATAACCCTTCTAGTGAGGTGTGAAGAAGCTTGCCCTTGGATCAAACCGAAGCAGTTTATTTATGCAAGCAATCTAGGTTGAATCACAAACTTGATCCTCACCCCATAAATTCAACATGATAATCTATCTAAAATTGGTCCCTTGTGGTCATTGGTGCCAAAGGGGGAGAAAATGTTGTTCACAAAGATAGATTCTAAAGATCCTAAAGGGGAAATTTGATAAAAGAAGGGGATCAACTAAAAACTAAAATTTTAAGCACACAAGTAGGGGGAGCAAGCTCTTAAACATGAATGTTGCATTTCCATGTGCACTTCATATGTATGATGCATAGTTATGCATTTCTTTTTCTCCGATACATTGCTTGTGTGGTGTTTTGCTAGTATACAATTGAATGGTGTATTGAAGTACTAGTATGAATAGGAAGTAGTTAGATTTCTCTTGCTTCATGTTTTTCAAAGTGGTACTAGAGCCTTGCTTATAATGTTGATCTCACAAGGTTTCTAGTTTTTGTTTGTGCTTTTCCAAGTGATATCTAACTACACAAGGTGCTAAGATGATGTTTATCGCTACTCCGATGGTATCACGCTTCAAAGGTCTATAATCTAAAACACTTAGCACCTATTGATAGTCAATGCTCCTATATTTTCCTATCTAAACATGTATGCTTCCTAAATCCAAACATATAGCATACATGTAGGGGGAGCCATTGCTATCAATTTGAATTCATGATCACTTGTCCATACTTCTTACACATGGTAATATACTTGGACAATGTGACATGGGTTCAATCAAAATTTTATCATAATATCTTTGTGAAAGGGTTGTCACCAATTACCAACAAGGGGGAGATTGAAAGTCCTATGTTTGGTGTTGGTAATTAGTGACAATGCCTAAGTACTAATCCTATGCCTAAGTTGTATGTAGCATATGAGGATTAGTACATTCCAAGGTTGGTGGCAAGATGGACATGGTGATCATGATGGCCACACTTGGATTTGGACGCGACCCTACGTGATCAAGGCAAAGGTATATGCTTAAGGGTTGTATTTTAGTAACCAAGACACCTAGTGGGTGTGGTTACATTATAGGATAGATAGCCGTACTATAAAGAGGGGAATGACGCGGCTATTGAACTCCTAAGTGCCTCTAGATGTGCATTTCATGATCATATGCATTTGGATAGAACTAATAACGCCTCGAAAAATGATTGTGAAAATGCTAACACACATGCACATGGTGATGATCACTTGGTGGTGTTAGCACGTTTGTGACGGCGTTGGAGTTTAAGCGGTAGAGAGGGTTTGGGGTCCTCTCTACGCGGAGTTTAAGCGGTAGAGAGGGTTTGGAGTTTAAGCGTTGGATTCAGGCGATTTCGGGGAAATGAAATGCCTATTTTCCACTACGCCGGAAGTCGGAAATCAAACGAAAATCAAACGGAGGCGAACGGAGGTCACAGTGGTGACCGGACGCTGCACCGGACGCGGTCACTGTTTGACCGGACGCGTCCGGTCAGCGTTCAGCGTCTGCGCGTTTTTCAGTTGGTTGATCGGACGCGCAGCGCGTCCGGTCACAGGCGACCGGACGCGTCCGGTCATCCAGGGAGCTTACTGGACTCCGACCGGACGCGGGCACTGTGGCGACCGGTCAGTTCTTCAGTGCGTCCGGTCGATGGTTCGTTTTGCGCGACTCAGTGTTGACCGGCGCGTCCGGTCAGTCACGGGACCGGCGCGTCCGGTCGTGACCAGCGCGTCCGGTCGTTGCGACCGGCACGTCCGGTCGGCGTTTCAATAACTAGCCGTTACGCGACCGGAACGTCCGGTCAGTTGGACCAGCGCGTCCGGTCAGCGCGATTTCAGCTGGATCTCGTTCCTAACGGCTATATTCGAAGGGGTACGTCTATAAATACTCGTTGGCCGGCTCAAGTCTCTCACTCTCGGACATTTGACATACTTGTGAGCACTTTGAGCTAAGCAACTTCCCTCCCACTCATCTCTCTTGCTTCTTTGCATATTCGAAGTGAGATTGAGTGATCCAAGTGCATTTGCATTGTGAGATTGCATCTAGTTGGCACTTGGTGGTTGATTTGCTGCGGGATTCTTGTTTCTCTTGGTGGTTGCCGCCACCTAGACGGCTTGGAGCAGCTTGGAGGCGTTGGCAAGAGTTGGTGATTGTTCTTGGCCACCTCCGGTGATTGTGAGGGGTTTGTGCCTACCTCGGCGGAGCGCCAAAGGCAACATTAGTGGATTGCTCGTGTCATTTGCAACCTTTTGCCATTTGGTAGGTTCTTGTGGCGCCTTTTGAGAGGCTCGGTGTGAGACCGATTAGCCACCGAACCACGTTGTGAAAAGGGACACAACGGGGACTAGCGTGCCGGCAAGCACGTGAACCTCGGGATAAATCTTCGTGTCATCACTTTCATATTGTGATTGTTTGATCCCGGTGTTCGGTTGTCTTGGTTTTCATTGTTGATCATATTGGTTGGCTCAATACTTCGCCCCTCGGTGATACCCTCCTAACTCTCACTTGTATTACTTTCTTAGTTATCTTTGCTAGCTAGTTAGCTTTGCTTAAGTAGCTCTTTTGTGTAGCTTGCTAGTTGTAGTGGTAGTTACCTCCTCGGTTTGACTTGTGCGGTTGAGTGCAAATATACTAGAATTGTGAATTGGATAGGTGGCTTGCAAACACCCCGTAGGCTAAGCAAAACTCGCATCTCACTATTTGTTGTATTGATAAACTTGTTTAGTTTGTCATTGTAGAAATTTTTAAAGGCTATTCACCCCCCCCCTCTAGCCATCAAGACCTTTCATAGGGCTAGGAGAGAGCGATGCGGCCGCGGCCTTGTGTTGTCTTGTCGGGTCCTAGCTACACAGACAGGCACGCAGGCATTGGCATGGTTGCGCACAGTCCACTTGGCCTCGACGCGCAGTACGGGTACCGTGCGGCAGCCGTCTCTCGCCAGCCGTTGGTGGCAAAAATTGCAGGGTCAAAAGGCTGAGGCCGTAGTCTTCCTCGTAGCCTGCAGCTGCCTGCGCTTCTCTCCGTCTCGGCTACTACCGCGCGTGCTCCGTCGCCGCAGGCGCCTCAGAGGCACTGAAGCAGCCAAGCCTGTACGCCTAGTAAATTTTATTTTTATTTCCCTGTGAAAGGGGATTTTATTTTATATATACACACCTACAGTTTTATTGTGAAATTAATTTTTGGTGTATCCAAAGATCACTTGGTTGAAATATGAAAATAAGCTCGAGCGATTTGCCCGAGGTTAAACACATATGAGATCAAAAGACATCTTATAAAAAAATATTACTAAGGATGTGGCAGTCACCATTTGATTTTAGACATATTATTTTGTTGTGAGAGAAAAGCGCGGTTGGCTGATTCTGGCTGTTTAGCTCAATCGAACAAACAGGCGACGTATGGGGTACTACTCTATTGGAGTTTCAGCTTTTGGTTTTTACGACTGATAAACCGACTAGCTAATAATATTTTGTTGTAAGAGAGAAACACTGTATAAGCGAGCTGGACTGGCGTTGGCGATGAAACGAAATGAAAAATGAATGATGCAGTTCCTTTTGTCTTGTCCATCTAGTAGCCACAGTAAAAGCTTTGAGAGGTCAATGCAGCAGTAGGAGTACAAAATAACATAGCAGCTCAACACTACGCTGTCGATGCCTGTCCCGTAAAACTGTTGCAGCCTCTGTCATGCCCTATCCAAACAGTGGAACAAGCGTGCCTTTGATCTTTGAAGATGCATGCTGGACAACACTCGGATCACCCATTTGCACGAATTTCGCACGAGCCTTTTTCAGCTCCATTTCAAAATGTGTCCCCACCCAGTCACGGGCAATGCAAATGCAAATGCAGAGTTGCTGACACCGACAGCGCAAGCATGCATGAAAACAAAGCAAACGCCGGCTTCTTCGCCGCTCGGTCTCGGGTCATGGTGTGGCTAGCAACCGCAGAGGATCCCTCTGGTCCTTGCATGCATTGCTTGCATGCCACATTGACGCTGGTCCAGCTAGTCCCGTCCGTACACGAGCCGAAGAAAGCACCAGAGGACTGCAGCGGGCGTACACGGCGACGATCTCGTCTCATCTCCATTCGTCGTCTCCCCCACGCACGCTGGATTATTATTCCCTTCCCTTGCTGACTGCTCCTCCTCTTGGATCGCATCGAATTAAATAAATTGCTAGTATGCGCAAAAAAAGAAAAAGAATTAAATAATTTGCATAAAAAGGATTGAGTTTCTAAAATCTAGACTGTTTAAATGAGATACAAGAATTCTATAAGTTTTTTCCCTATCCACATTCTTAGAATCCAAAAATTCAAACGAGGTCTTAACCATTTCTATTTTCATAAATGACAACTCTTTGTTTACCAATTTTATATCGTAGTTATTTGCCACTAGAAATAAGAAAAGGCATTATGTTCACACCATTTTTGCTGGCCTAGCACGCGTCAAGCTTGACCGCTAGTGTGGACACGTGAGTTCACGGAAACGACCGTGTGCCACATGAAATGTATTTTTTTTTGCCCTTGCACTACATCCCATTCTCCCAAGCCGCTCTACACTTGCTCGAATGCCCTTGTGAAGCTGTTTTAGTTTTTAGATGAAATTGAGTGATTGATTCTCATCCAATGTCCACAAATCTTATCTTAAAACCGATGATACTAGAAACACATTTGAATGTATCTAAATTCTATGATAACAAAATTTGCAAGTTGTTACTTTAGGTAAGCATGAACATTTTGACCAAAAGCATCACCACGCATCAATATATACTTGGAGCTTATTAACGCATGGCAAGTGCTCTATTTTGTTCATAATATAGTACCACTCCACAAATATGCATTAAAAATTGAACAAAATAGTACACCATAAACACTAGAGTCTGCACATAAGATGTGGTTATTATGTTAAAAATAAATAAAGTGAGTGGAGAAAGTAATTAATTTTGATGAGTTGCATTGCATGCAAATCCATCCATAAAACCTTTTAAGAACGGGTTCGTAATAAAGCATGGGTGATATAAGTACTACAATATAATACATACGGAATACTCCTCGGCCCTAAAAAGAATGTCGTTTGACGAATCCAGCGCGGGACGTGTAGCACGTACGCGTGTCGTCATCCCGTGGCATATTGGCATGCGGATACAGCGTGCCACTTCACCGTGCACCATGCAACGTACCGCGGCGCTCGTTGGCACTGTGGCATACTTGAGTTTTTTTGGCTTGTAGCTCGCTGGAAGCTACTAGTACTGTAGCTCTGTCTTCTGGCGTACTAGTACAGTACTAGTGTCTCTCTCCCTCCTCCGACGTATGTACACTACTAGTACTAGCGCACCCCGTTTTGCTGGTACCCGACACTTAGTGACCTTCTCTATGTCCCTATCATCTCCGTCCTTGATGCTTCTCAGGGGTTAAGAATAGACTTAGTTGTGCTCACATGTTTCCCTATGGATATGATACTTAGAATAATCTGGGTGAAAGCTACAACGGTATTCGTGCACTTGCGGATTTTATTTGTGTCTTAAATATACCAACAAGCTTTCTGGTACCATTGCCGGGGATACGGTTGCTGAGTTAACTTCGAACCTACCTTAACCTTGTATTATACTTTTATCCTTTTATCTTTTCATCTTCTCCTTTATCTTTTCTTTTCTATCCTTATGGATTCCATAAATTCCACTCCTATCCGCTTATATGCTGCACTCACGAGCGCAAGCCTAAGGGCACCAAAATCTGTGGATCCTATCTTAATATCTGGCTAAGAGCTGCGCCCATGTCTAATAAAAATGATTTAGGATCAACCCTTCTCGGGAGAAGGCAATGAAAACCCATACTTACACCTACGGGAGTTTTAACAGACCTGTGCATGCTTGTGTATCGCTGGCATATCTAAAAAGACCTTAAGATGGAAGTTTTTTCCATTTTCTTTGATGGAAATACCAAAACAATGGTACAATCTAACCGTAGGGAGTATGCAAGGAGATTGGGAAATGCTATGCTCTAAATTTTTTTTACGTTTCTTTCCCATCCGTAAAGTGGTTAGCCTTCAAATAGAGGTTCAAAATTTTAGGCAACTAGAAGAAGAATCTCTTGGTACATCATGGGATCATTTTAATGAACTCATCATCACTAGCCCAGACCTTGCTATTCCAGACCCAATACTCCTTCAATATTTTACATGGATCTTAGTAAGGATTCTAGGGAATCCCTTGATTTAGCCTCTATAGGAGCTTTCCTTCATTTGTCTGCTAGTGAAGCAAGGTCTATGCTTAATAAGATTAGTCTAAAGACTCCTTGCACTAGTATTCATTATGAGCTCCCCGAGGAAGAGAAGGAGTCATCTCCTGAACAAGAAGAGGAAGTTTTGATAACCAAATCACAACCACTCCAACCCCAAGGTTTAGCTATCAACCCCGAACCATCAGTACCCCAAAATTCTCCAAGGGAAGAAGAAGTCAATCTTTTAAAATTTCTTGTGAGGATGATCTTTTTTATGCTGATTTTGGGAATAGTTTAAACTTCCAGTTCCGTAAGAGACCTTCGAGTGAATATAATTCAAATTCTCTTAAGAAGGGATCTCTTAGAAAACGTTCTTATTCCTACATAGGACATTAGGAAGAATTCGAGGATGACATGTCTAGTGATGCCATAGAAGGAGAGCCAATCCATTTAAAAGTTAATCCTATCTTTTCCCCTTCTATGCCCACATTAGATGTCTTATCTCAACCCATCCTTGACCCCGATGAGCCCTCTCATGCTCTCTCTCCTAAGTATCATGATGATCCTAGAAATTAACTAAGACGACCAAAGCATAGGAGTTATGTAGACCACAAGGATGACCAAAAAGAGCAACAACAATGGCAGGAATGTATTAAGAATTGCCTAGAATATATGAAGAACACATATGCCATTGTTAAAGAATGGATGGACAAGGACGAAGCCTTATGGGTAGAATCCAAACTTGGTTTAGATCCAAACGGTGAGCTTAAATCAATCTCTTTAATAAACATGACTCATCCAAGTTTGGAGAAAGCCTTAGACGAGATCAACCCGAGAGACACCAATCCATGGGAAATCTTGGACAATAAAATGTCCAATGACTGTCATAGGCATGGAATGATGGAGACAATATTTCTGCCTATGGACATTCATGAAGAAACACCCTTAGAGCTTGAAAAGGAAGATGACATCGATGAGCATGGAAGTTATATCATGAACACATCATCAAATCCATGCTCATATAAGAAATATCCTAAATCAATTGATCTGTCCAACATTGCCACACACGAGATCTTCAACCCCCTCATTCTTTCTGCTCCTAAAGACTTTGAAAGGGTGGTTGTAGATGCATATGTTTATCATAAATATTGCAGATCTCATTGTGTGAATCTTGAGATAGGTATACGAAGGTTGGTGTTGTAGGGGAAACCACTTCACAAACTTGAAGCAATTAGAAGGTTTTCCAAGGATGAGCTTGTGTCATAAAGCAAGCACTTTCAGGAGATAGCATGAGCTTTCACCTTTTTGTCCCCGTGAAGTGAGCATAGAAATATAGTTGTGAAAATATTCCTTCAGGTATTTTTGTCACTAACCATTCTAGGTTTAAAGCAAAAAGGATGAACGATGACAACTCAAGCTATCTCCAACTAATTATCACACAACATTGAATTATATCCATCCAAACTTGACTTTGCCTTGCAAAATTCAAGCTTGGGGGATGGGCTTCTCTAAAAAATCGTATGCCATGTTGCTAATTCATCTTGGTTGTCTCTAAGCCATGCTCAATTTTTTAAACTACAATCATGCTCTTTCATCTCCAATTGAATAAATCTCTATAATGCTTTCATGTTTTCTTTTTTGATGCTAGTAAGTTTTGGTTTAGAAGTACTGACCATACTTCCATAGGCATTTAAATTAAGCATGGTGCTTAGGTTAAATAGCCTCCCTTAATCTAATTAGACATGAAGTTTAGTTTGGCTATTGAACTAAAAATTGCTTATGTAGACACCGAATATTTTGTTGGACTAACCCCTGCAGAAAACTCTCAAATCAATTTGGGTAAGTCATGAGATGAATTCAAATCGGAGATGAAGCAAGGCACATGGTGAACTCCAATAACTTTGCACTAAAAGACACGACTCATTCATCATAGATGTAAGAACTACATACCTCATTCAACATGGATGGAAGAACTGTAAGTATCAATATTCATTCACTCTGTCTTCTACTGCAAATTATCTTATGCCTTGAGCCATGCTTGTATAAGAACATGGTAAACAAAATCTATGCTAAAATAATTTCAACACCATCTTTCCATTAGCATAGAAGGAACACAACAAAATTCTAGACAAACAACATGTGTTTTAAAATTGTATATTCCTTCGGGTATGTGTTGTCCACTAATCCATTGCAGGCATAAGAATGAGTTAGGTGGAAGGTCTAACAAGGTGTCAAAAGATTGAAGAGCAGAAAGATGGCATGACAAAAGGATGAGAGAGAAAGGGTGCAATCCAAGAAACAAGAAGCTCAAGAAAAGCTCAAGTTGCGAGGCTAGACGAGCAAAGAAAACTTCAAGCAAAAGGGAAGGACCATCACATATCATCTACCCTTCTCATATGGTGTCTTCACACTCCAACAACAAAGGTAACATCCTAAGGTAAATGGTCCTAATTCAATTCCCTGATTCTAGTATGCACATAAATGAAGAGCCAAACATGTTTGAGTTACAACCTTACTTGATCCAACCTAATTAACTCAACATGTTTAGTTCTTTAAACTTATTCCTAGCATCACTTTCTTGATCATATCAACCCTTTTTGCCAAATTTGCTTAAAGGCTACATTTATGCTCTTTTGATCTTACCACCCATGTTATAATTGAACAAAGCACATAACATCAACTTTATCTTACTCAATGTGCCTAAGGTTAAAGAAGAATAAATAAAGTTTTGGTTCTATTAGTGTTTTTTCACCAACAGAACCCATGCACTTGAGCTCTACCTTGTCTCTGCAAGCAAAACACACTTCGAGCAAAACGTGGAGGAGTTTGTCAATTCTCCAAATTCTATAAGTGAAAGTTCTAAACTTACGAACATGCACACTGAGCAAGATGTTGTCAGCTTCTACTATTAATGCTTCACTTCAAACTATTGGAAGAGCAAAGAACATGGGTGACACCATCCGTAGAATCACCATCTCAAGAGGCACAATCATCAAGGTCTTCACCTTTGGGATCAGATGATGCACCAAACGAATGAACATGGCAAGTAGTCCTGTTCGAAGGACTTAAATCACCAAACCCTCGCCGGGAGGTAAAATTGGTAGTTATCAATATTTACTCTTTCGCATTGCATGGATTAATTTTTCTTTAGCATATTTTTTTTGCATTAGCACTGCATTAGAAAAGAAAATAAAAATATTTATTTGCTATGCTGCACCATAAATCCTAAGCCCCATGTGAATAATTTTGTGGCATGTAAAAATCTACAGGAATATTCATCGTGGTGGCATAAAAATAAAAATAAATATGCATTCATATTGTTACATTTTCTTTGCATCATAGAAAATACAAAAATATTGAGAAAGAGATCCTACTGAAACTCTGCTTAAAAGAAAAATCAGAAACAATCTCAAAGGCTCTAGACAACTGAAGCTTAAGTGGCCAACCACTAACGCTTAATCTATTCCACAGGTTTTGTTGTCTATTTTGAGTTTCACAGGATTTGAAGGACCTAGAAGAGCTGATAAGCAAGTGGATGTTTTATCCACTGTTGAAGCACTGTCTCAACAGTCATCAACATCAATCAATGCTTCGATAGAGGAAGTACATCTCCGCTGCCAGTTTGCTACTTTGCAAGATCGAACGACTACGTCAACATCCAGCTTAGGGGAAGGCACCCCGTGTATCTAGCTAAGTATTCTCTTTCCCTTAGTTTTACTTTATTCCTTGTGAGTTTTTTCTAATTAGTAATAATAAGAGTCTAAAATAATGAAAACAAAATAAAAAGATGTGTCTAGTTTGCTTGATTTTGTTTTTAAGAAGTTAATAAAGAGGACTCAGAACAATTCTCTGAACATGGAAATGATGAATAGTTGTTCTGTTGTAATTCCTTTCAAGTACCTAGTTTTTAGCTTTAAATTCTTATGAGTTTTGGATAAAGCTATTTTGATATAAAGATTTACTCTAAACTTGAAACTCATGGGTAGCGAATACTTAATCTAAATCTAGGTAATTGAAGAATATGATATGAGAAGGTCTGAGCTACTGTTTATCTTGTTCCAAGTGACATTAGAGTTCTAGAGATTTACTTTTCAAAAACATAAAATGCTACATGATGAGTTCCGGTATGACAGAGCTTGAATTTCTACCACAACCATACATGTTATTTAGGCTAGGAAAACTTTCATATATATGCTGCTTGTTTTGCATTGAGTTTTATCAAGCTTTATTGACCCTTAGATACTTGTCATGCTCTTAAAATCAAGATCATGTACACTCCACCTAAATATGTTACTTCTACACTGGAATTACGCAACAACATGCCTTCTATTTAGATCCACCCAAAAATATTCTACTCCTACACTCGGAGTGAACACCAAAAACATGCTTGATAGGTTTTCATCTACCCAATCACCCCAAAGCCACCAAATAATTGCTCCAATATTTTTGCTGTGATTTCTCAAAATTCTATTACAGAAAGAGACTTGGGCTATATAGGAAAAATATATATATTGAGAATATATATATATAATGGGTGCAGAGTTGCTCGAAGTGAGAGAGAGAGAGAAAACAATGGGTACTTCGATGCCCGCCATGAGTGAAAAAAATATACAGCCTAGGTCCTCTCCAATATTTTCTAAAGTCCCAAAAAGAGATATGTTTCAAGGAGCAAAGTAGAATTTGGTTTCCACCATGCTTTCACCCTTGCCACCATTTACACCATTCATAGCCACTTCCACCATATACCATTATTTGACTTTACAATATATGCATTGCAAGTAGGCTCTAGCTTTCTCCCTACCTATGACCTCCACATAAGCCTTAATAGTAGGAAGAGAAAAAGGCATAACACCTTTGTTGCCTTGGTGAGGATCCACAAATACCATATATTGAGAGACTTGAGAGTGTCATACAATGGAATCTTTGAGTTTTATTTTCAAAACTTATAAAAACTCTGGAATGATGGTTGAACAAAGAGCTTGAGACATAGTGCTTGACTTGATCATTCTGTCTTTCAATTGCTCAAGAACCAAATGATGGCTACAAGCCCCATGGTTGAAGGTGATATGGGTGAGTTTGAAAGTCAGAATAGTTTACTTTAATCTGGAGGAGAATTCTTGTTTGAACGCATATGTACTTTTAAGGCGAGAAAGCATTATAGCAACTCCTGGTCCATTGCTGAGTTTGGCTTTGCTCAGGGACTGACAAAGGTTAAGCTTGGGGAGCTTCTTGATGGTCACTAACATCAATTATAAACCATCAACATAACTTGTATAAATGCAAAAAGATGATCACCAACATAGGTTTAGTGGTCTAAACTAATAATTTCTATGAGTTTTGGTGAATCTGTGTTTCGTAGGGATTAAACAGGAAAAGAGCCAAAGATGACCCACACATCGGACTAAAAAGCATATTCTATACGGGAACCAACTTGAGAAGGTTCTAGAGATCATAAGAAGGCGAACCCCCGAAGGAGGGGCCCACATGGCATAGGGCATGGCCGGCCACCCTCGGGCCTACTTGTCAGCCCGCTTTGACGAGGACTCTCCCACCGCCATTGAGATCCAATCTACGCCGCTGCTTAAGTCGGTTTGATCCAAGGGTTCACGATTCACGCTCCGGCCTATATAAACAGTCTTGTGCCCTCTAAGGCAAAGGCATCCCTGAAACCCTAATTCATATTCTCTAGTAGGGATCAATTGAGAGGGGTCCTATGAAAGGATCAACCTCTTAGAGCAAGCATTCAAGAGAAGATTAGTCATGTAGTCCTCTAGAGATTGGGATTAGTCTTATTTAGATATAGTGAAATAGAGTGTGAGGAAAGAGTTTAGAGGAAGTGCCGGCCTATTGGTGTTCCCTCTATGGCTTGTACCTACGGGATCAAGTTCCTTCATAGCTTGCTTCTGAGATTCCTCTAGTAATCAACTTCTAATTTAAGTTAGTAACATTGTTTATATTATTCTTTAGGTTTGCGAGTCTCTTTTGAGTGCGTTAATCTATTGGCCTTAGGTTAAAGTATTATTCGTAGTGTAAGCATTAATCTATTCGTCTTAGTTAAAGTATTATTCGTAGTGTAAGCGTGGTGCTTAGGCTAAGGAAAGCATCCTCTGCTGGTGTCTTTTCTTAAGTAATGTCCCTAGTTGAACAATACTAGACATAGCTTGCGAGGGTTAGAACTAGAAGACCTTAGTAATCTTCTCTATGTCCCTATCATCTCTGTCCTTGATGCTTCTCAGGGTTAAGCATAGATGCTCACACGTTTCCCTATTGATACGATACTTAGAATACTCTGGGTGAAAGCTATAATGGTATGTGCGTGCTTACGGATTTTATCTGTATGCGTCTTAAATATACCAATAGTTGCTAGTGTTGGAGTAGATCAAAACGACAAGATGTCTAGCGGCGAAGTTCATCGCGAGGGAGAAGGTGAAACATGAGAGAATTCATAGCGTGTCTTTGTGGTTCTTGCTGTTGGGTTAAGATCCTTCTTTTTTCTATTGTTTCCGTGGGAAATCCATGCTATGGTTTGGCAATTTCTTTGGATTAGTTGATAGGTTAGGGTTCTAATCTCGAAATTAGGCCCTGCTATTTTTCCATATTATGCAGTCATGGGTTGTATGTTGTTTTGGGCTGTTTTTATGTATCTAAAAATCATAGAAAAATTATATTTAAGCATTATACTTTAATATATTTCTTTTAGAGTAAAGATCACCCTTGTAGCCCTTATGGTTTAGGAGATATGATCATTGTTTGTTGATGCATTTGTGCTGTGAGAATTCTGGACAATATTAGATGCATTCCATTTTACCATATCTTAAGTCCAGAATCTCGGTCGATGGTATAAATGAAAGTTGTAGGGAATTTTATAACCTTTCTAGATTGTTAAAAATCATAAACATTGGATCAGTAAATCAGTTATGTGTGTTTTAGTCAGCTGTTGTTGTTCTGCTGTTAGAAAGGTTCAGTTATTCTATAGGCTTGTTTTGAGTATATTAGATTCTTCGAACTCCTAAAGTTATAATAAGAAAGTTGTAGAATATTAGTTATGTTTTCCATATTAGTAAATTTTATAATTTTTGAATTAGTATATGTCTAGTTATGAATTTTGGAAGTTTGTTGTCCTATTTTTGTTGTCAGAAAAGTTCAGTTAATTTTAGAGGTTGTTTATGTCATCTTGGAGATATCATATGCTAGATTTTTTTATATAAAAGTTGTAAATAATGGTGTCTTCCATCTTCAGTATAAGTTACATAATTTTCGAACATGTAATTTATCCACACTGAAAATGTGAAGCATGGTTGCTGCTGTTGGTGGGGTGTTTGGTCGTTGTTTTGAGGGAAACGATAGTGCAGGTTGTATGAATGCTTTATGTGTTATTTGTATTTGTTTGTATGAGTATGTTTCTAAGGTAATGATGTTTGAACAGGTGGTGCACCTTTGGATCGTTCTTAAATCACGCTCTTACATCATTGTTTTGAGGCAAGTAAACGTAGCGGTGGTTTGCTACGATTTGACATGTTATTTAATTGTCACACCCATTTATCGACCAAATGGAATGCTTACCCTTATGTGCGCCCAGAGATCAATCACACATAAGTTCACAAATTATAACAGAAGTATCATGGCAAATGTTATTACATCACGATATTTAAACACATAGTCTTAACACAAATGTAGCGGAAGTATAAATAAAAATCTCTCTCGTGGTAGCTCCAGTCACAGGTACATTGACTGGTTGACAGCAAGACTAGTAATCCTCAGGGAAGTAGGCGTAGTAGTCGCTATTACCTCCATCTGTTACCCATCCGGGATTTTTATCCAAATAAGAAGAATAAACAAGCGTAAGTACATCTCGTACTCAACAAGTGTAACATGGGGTTCATGAGGCTCAAATAGGCATAATCATGGGTTTATCAGCATGTAGCTTTTAGTTAACATGATTTTAGCATATCAATAGCATCAAAAGGTCTCAATGTAAACAATAAACATATGATCCATGTGAAATGATTAATGAATAGCAAAAACATAAACATAAACAATTATTCAACTATTCCATAAGGGTCCAAGGCCACTCGTGACCGTGAGCACGGCTGTTATAACAGTTCTACACTCTGCAGAGGTTGTACACTTTCACTGTGAGTCGTGTTACCCAAATGCCCGGGTTAATTACTCCCAAAACACTACCAAGGTGAGCAGGCAGGGTAAACACTATGAAGTCTTTCGAAGGTTCGTCTAACAAGTTAGGGCCATTAGATTCACTCGGCAAACAGATGTAGAGCCCCCCTTCCAAATGGCACAATAACCCGCAGCCTATACACATAAGGACAGAGGCCGCACTATACCCGATTCGTCAAGCCATTCTTACGCCAAAAAGGTTACCTCTAACAAGCTAGAAAAGGTCCTTCTATATGACTAAAGCCAGAGCCATATAGCCCCCACAGTTGTACTGTAAATCCCGGATTGTCGCTTATAGATGAGTCCTTATGGAGAGCAATTAGAGCATCAAAAACAACACACATGCTCTAATCCCCTTTATACAATAATCAAAATCATATTTTAATGTTTATTGCATATTCCTCTAATCAATTTACATGATCATAGTCCATGTTTAAGCACTAGCCATACTAATCAATGCATCATAATGGGTACCAAGGTATAGGATCAATCACTAAGTCATCCTTAACAAGGAATAAATGCATAATGACATTAATTGCATAATGTGGATAGGACAACAAGGATAATCCCATGCTATACTTGCCTTGCTCAAACTGGTCCTGAAGATCTTGCTCGTAGTAAGGCTCTTGATCTCCAACGAATTGCTCACCGTCTATACTCGATCAACCATTATCAACAACACACATCCAGAGGCAATCATGCATAGACAAACAAGACTATAATTAGAACAATACACCAACAGTAAGAAAATAAGATAAAAAGTCTTTAAAATGAATCTATAACTCGCTAGGATCACACAGACGCGAAGATCACGAAAAACGGATCTAAAACGACAAAGTTATGAATTTCCGAAGATTTCTTATAGAAAAATAAATACTTTAATTAAAACTCGAAAATAAATTAATCTAAACCTACTGTACAGTTACACCATTAGATAGAGCTCGCAAATATGAATCTAACGCAATTTGAATGGATCAAATCGGAGTTAAAACGAAGATTCTACGGCTAAATCAATCTGAGTGGCAAAACTGTAAATATGTGAAAACGTATTTTTCTTTTTCCCGAAACGAATTACGTTTTCATTTATTAAAAACGTATTTTCCAGAATACGCTTTGGACCGCGGGTTCAAAAAGACAAAATCGCAGGGGCTCTTTAGCAAAACCGTCAGCCGAACCGGTACGTTCTAATCTCCGTCATCCGATCTAGATCTGACGGTCCAGATCAGTCAGTGGAGGGAACGGGCGGCGCTCCGGCCGGACTCCGACCGCCGGCGAGCTTCCCGCGGCGGCGCCATCGTCGGAAACTGCGAAAACGCTACTCCGGGCACCATTCGACGAAAAGAGAGCATCGGGAGATAGCTTGGAGCACGGCGAACTCACCCCGGACAATAGCGAAGGCAAGGGATGCACGAGGACGGCGGCGCGCTTGCGGTGGCGGACGGTGGAGCTCGAGCTCGCGGTGAGCTAACCCTAGACCTCCACGGGAACCACAACGAGGCAAGATAGGTTGCGGGAGGGGGCGCGGCTCCGTTTTTATACCCCGAAGACGGCCACAAGAAAGGAAAGGGGAGGATTGAACCACGGATTCGATCGGTGGAAAGAAGGAAAGGAAATCCGGTCGATGTCGGAAGGAAGAAGGAAACCCTGACACGTGGGGCCATGGTGTCAGCGACCGACGGTGGAGAAACGAGCGCGCGGGCGACATGGGCCGCGGCGGCGGTTGCTGGGCTCGGCCCGCGAAGAAGAAAGCGGCGCGGGGGAGAAAAGAAAAAAGAAACGGGCCGCTGCTGTGGGCCGAGGCGGTGGGCTGCGGAAGGAAAGGCGGCCCGGGAAGAAAGAATTCCTTTTCTTTTTCTTTTCCGAATTTTCAAATCCATTTTTCAAATGATTTTCAAATCAAATTTGAATTTGATTCAAACCACTCAACACAAAACTCCAAATGCAGCAGCATGAATGCTCAATCATGTTTCTACCCTTATATTTGATTTTAAATTTATAAAAATTATTCTTATTCTAAATTTGCATGCTTCACCAAAATAAATATAAAAATCACATTTTCCCTATTTTTCTTTTCTTCAAATTTTAGGGTGTTACAATTCTACCCCCCTTAAAATGAATCTCGCCCCGAGATTCGACCGGTGCTTACTCAAACAGTTGCGGATAGGTTTTTCTCAGATCCTCTTCTCGTTCCCAAGTAGCCTCTTCTGCGGTATACCGATTCCACTGTACTTTACACATTTTGATTGTTCTACTTCTTGTGACTCTGTCTGCAGTCTCCAAAATCTTAACCGGAAACTCCTCATATGTAAGATCCTCCTTAACAGTGAGTTCCTCTATCGGAATCTGTTCTTCTGGTACTCGTAAACATTTCTTCAATTGTGACACATGGAACACATCATGTACACCTGCCAGACTCTCGGGTAATTCCAATTGATATGCCACTTCACCACGTCGCTCTATAATCTTGAAAGGTCCAATATATCTTGGTGCTAACTTACCCTTCATGTTAAATCTCTTCACACTTCTCATGGGTGACACTTTCAAGTAGACATAATCTCCTACCTCAAAAGTCAACTCTCTTCTGCGAGTATCAGCATAACTTTTCTGTCTAGACTGGGCTATTTTTAGATTATCTCTAATCATTCTCACTTTCTTTTCAGCATCCTTTAATACATCAGGTCCAAACACTTGACTCTCCCCTGTCTGATTCCAGAACAACGGGGTCCTACACTTTCGTCCATACAGAGCCTCAAACGGTGCCATTTGAAGACTCTTTTGATAACTATTGTTATAAGAGAACTCTGCGTATGGCAAACTCTTATCCCAGCTAGTACCATATTGTAGAGCACAAGCTCTCAACATATCTTCCAATATCTGATTAATCCTCTCTGTTTGACCATCTGTCTGAGGATGATAAGCTGTACTGAAATTTAATTTGGTCCCCAATGATTCATGTATCTTTTGCCAATAATGAGATGTAAACTGAGTACCTCGATCAGACACAATCTTCTTAGGAACCCCATGTAGACTCACTATTCTTTCCATATACAACTCTGCTAGTTTCGCACTGCTATATGTAGTCTTCACAGGCAGAAAATGAGCTACCTTAGTCAGACGATCCACTATCACCCAAATTGAATCATATCCTCTTTGTGTCCGTGGTAACCCAACTATAAAATCCATACCAACCTCTTCCCATTTCCACTCGGGTACCTGCATAGGTTGTAACAATCCTGCAGGCCTTTGATGTTCCGCTTTCACCCTTTGACATGTGTCACACAAAGCAACATACTCAGCTACGTCTCTCTTTAAACCATACCACCAATATTTCTCTTTCAGATCTAAATACATCTTAGTACTACCCGGATGTATGGAATAAGCTGACTCATGAGCTTCACGCAGAATTGCCATTCGGATTTCCCTATCTTCGGGCACACACAACCTTTTCCCAAACCATAGCGTACCATTCTCATCCTTACGAAATCCTGGAGATTTTCCTTTCGCTATGTTTTCAGCTATCTCTCTCAACTTTTCATCCTTCTGCTGACCTTTACGGATTTCTTGCTCCAGAGTAGGCTCCAATACTAGTTCCACTGCATTAGTAGTAAATCCTAAGTTCAGATGCTTACACTCAGCACACAATTCCTTTGGCATAGGCATTACTTGTATTTCATTTGCATAACTCTTCCTACTAAGAGCATCAGCAACAACGTTGGCCTTTCCGGGATGATAATGCACTTCCAGATCATAGTCTTTTATTAACTCCAACCATCTACGCTGCCTCAAGTTCAGATCCGTTTGAGTGAAAATATACTTGAGACTCTTGTGATCAGTGTATATATCACTCTTGTGTCCAATCAAATAATGTCTCCATATCTTTAATGCATGAACTACTGCAGCTAATTCCAAATCATGAGTAGGGTAATTTAGCTCATGCTTCCTTAACTGCCTCGATGCATATGCCACAACTCTACCTTCTTGCATCAGAACACATCCCAATCCCAATCGAGATGCATCACAATAGATAGAGAAAGGTTTATTCAGATCTGGCAAAACTAAGACAGGTGCAGTAGTCAATCTTTTCTTTAATTCCTCAAAATTAGCCTGACACTTCTCAGACCACACAAACTTGGCATTCTTCTCCAACAATGCAGTCATTGGTTTTGCAAGCTTGGAAAATCCCTCTATAAATCTCCTATAATAGCCAGCCAATCCCAAAAAGCTACGGATCTCACTTGCATTGATAGGTGGTTTCCAGTTCAATACATCTTTCACCTTGCCAGGATCTACTGATATTCCTCCATTTGAAACGATGTGACCCAGAAAAGAAACTTCCTTCAGCCAAAACTCACATTTACTCCTTTTTGCATATAGTTGGTGTTCTCTGAGCTTCTGCAAGACCAACCTCAAATGTTCAGCATGTTCTTCCTCCGTCTTGGAAAACACTAGTATATCATCAATGAATACCACTACAAACTTGTCCAGATATTCCATGAACACTTTATTCATTAAATACATGAAGTATGCAGGAGCATTAGTCAAACCAAATGACATCACTGTATACTCATATAACCCATAACGTGTAGTAAATGCTGTCTTGGGTATATCCCTGGCACGAATCTTCAATTGATGATATCCAGAGCGAAGGTCAATCTTGGAGAATACACAAGCTCCTCTCAACTGATCAAACAGGTCATCAATTCTAGGCAATGGGTATTTGTTCTTAATAGTAACCTCGTTAAGAGACCGATAATCTACACACATCCTCTGAGTTCCATCTTTCTTATCCACAAAAATCACTGGTGCACCCCATGGTGATGAACTAGAACGAATAAAACCCTTATCCTGTAACTCCTTAATTTGTTTCTTAAGTTCTTCTAGTTCATTTACTCCCATTCTATATGGACGCTTAGCTATAGGTGCAGTTCCAGGTAATAATTCAATAATAAATTCAATGTCACGGTCTGGTGGCATACCTGGCAAATCCTCCGGAAACACATCTGGGAACTCCTCCACAACTGGATCCTCCTGATTGGCACCATCATTGAGCTAGTTCACTGTAGCGGTCGCTTGTTTTTGCACTTTGACTTCAACCCTGATCCTATCCCCCTTTGGTGTAGTCAGCACAACTGATTTATCCTTACACTGAATCTCTGCTTGTTGTTGCATCATCCAATCCATTCCCAGTATAAGATCAATCCCAGCTGTCCTCAATACTATAGGACTAACTGTAAACTCTACCCCCCTTAAGTTGAGACTAATGGGAAGACAGCGATAAGATGCTGGCATGCTTCCACCAGGTGAGTTTACTAAGATAGGGTTCTTCATGGCACACAAATGGATTCTATGTATTCTAACAAATGATTGTGATATGAAAGAATGTGATGCTCCAGAATCAAAAAGAACAGTGGCGGGAGTAGAGTGGACATCGAACGTACCAAGCATAACTTCTGGCTCCTCCACTGCAGTTTCCTGGGACAAGTGATTCACCCTTCCCGAGTTAAGTGCGGGCTTCTGGTGGCTGCTCTGTCTCTGGGGAGTCTGCTGGTTAGGCTTCTCTGGGCAGTTGTAAGACAGGTGACCTTCTTTTCCACAACGGAAACACCTGTTGGGAGTGTTGGGAGCACTGGTCTTTGTAGGAGTGTTGTTGGAAGGACCCTGGCGCTGCACTTGATTCCCATTCTGCTGTGGTGGACGTTGGTTGCTACTCTGTGGCTGAAATGGGGGACGTTGAGGGAACTGTCCACGGAATGGGGTCTGACCACGGTTCCACTGTCCAGAAGGAGGTCTCTGCTGAGTATTCTGTTGGAAGCCAGTGCGTGGACGGGTGTTGCTATTGGAGGCTTGTCCCTGTAACCTCTTCCTCTTAGCATCCATTTCTTTGCGCTTGTTATCCACCACAATAGCGCGGTTCACAAGCGTCTGAAAGTTGGGATAGGTATTGGACATCAACTGCAACTATAGTCCATCATATAATCCCTTCAAGAAGCGGCGCTGCTTATCATTGTCATTGGCCACCTCATGTGGAGCATATCGTGACAATTGAGCGAACTTGTCCCGATACTCAGCTACAGTCATGGACCCTTGGGTCAGGTTCCGGAATTCCTCCGCCTTCAATTCTATCATCCCTTCAGGTATATGGTAAGCCCTGAAGTTCTCTCTAAACTCCTGCCAGGTGACTGCAGGAGCATTAGCAGGACGGCCATACTCATATGACTCCCACCAATCTTGAGCTTCTCCCTGAAGTTGCCCAGAAGCGAACAACACCTTCTGTCGGTCATCACATTGTGCAATGGTGAGTTGCTTCTCCACAGCACGAAGCCAATCATCAGCCTCCAAAGGATCAGCAGCATGTGTGAACACTGGGGGACGACCCTTCAAAAATTCACCACGCTTGTCACGTGGTTGAACTCCAGCAACTGGCTGATTCTGCTGATTCTGCACCAGTTGTTGCATCAACTGCGTCTGTACTGCCAACAACTGCTCGATAGTTGGTGGCGGTGGTGGTGGTGGATTTGGGGGAATGTTTCCATGACCTCTGCCTCTTCCTCTTCCGGCCATCTGCCACCCATAAACATGCAAACTTTAAGAAATCCAGGTTATCAACCACTTATAAGATTAAGAATGAGATCTGAAAGTTTTCTGGACGAGTAGCAATATTGACAGTTCAGTATTTCAATCATATCTCGGGCTACAGAAGTCCAAAAGAGGCGTGCTTTATATGGTTGGAAAGCTTATGAAATTATCCACAATTTCTATTCAGACCTCAAGACCAGATTCTGTCGTTAAGTCTATGAAAAATAAGGCGTAACAGAAACTGTTCCAGATTCCAAACTGTGCAGAAACTTTAACTTGTGAAAATTATATCTCTCGAACCAGATTAGATAAAAAGGTGATTCCAGTGGCATTTGAAAGATGCTTGAGTCTAGTTTCTCTCATAAGAATTTCATAAATGTTGCACGAACTGTTTTTAAACTATAACAGAAACATCAGAGACTGCTCCAGAAAACAGCAAGGACAAAAACGAGATAATATCAAACCCAACTATTATTCCTTGACTAATAAACTTATTATTCTTAATAATGGAACTTGTAGACATGCCTACAAGTCCAGACACTCAAACAAAGATCCAACTCACACATAAGCATAATAATAAAGCAACTAGCACACCAAGGTTCAAACCACACGACAGACTCGACTGACTCAACTGACGTTACTAAGAACGTTCTTATTACATAAAAGGACTCCTACTTCCTAAGGAAGTGGCTCATGCTCTAACTTCTCGTAGATCTTGGGCATGCCTTGGTTTGCTCGGAGCTCATCAATGGTTGCTTGGCATCTCTTGATAGTCTTCCCTTGTGTCCTCACCATCTCTTCTAGTTGCAGCTTCCTGTCCATCATGTCATAGACAAAGTTCACCATCACCCGAGGTAGTGGCTCTAGCTGCACTGGATCTGTCATAGCCCAACCAAGCTCGGGGTGTGCACGAGGAAGGAAGCGATGGATGTCATGCTTCATGAGGTTAAAGCGAAGATAGCGAAGACCCATACATGCTTCAAAAGCAGCATCTTCAATGCTATCCTCTATGGTGGCTCGATGTCCCACATGAGAGAACATCCTGTCCAGCTGATATGCCCCCTTGTCTTGCTTGTGTGCAAAGATGCTTGCCCTTGCCTTCCAGTATGTGCTCTCTAGTGGATGAGTGTACTCCCAACAGACGTACTCCACAGCCGGATGCCAATCCGCGAAGTAAGCAGTGAGCATCCCCACTAGGCGAATATGAGAGACAGCATCCCCTCCATTCCTGTGGTAGATCCTCACAGTCCACCCCATTGGAGGAGGTGGCATATCTTCAGGAGCTTCATGTGGTGGAGACGGGGGTTGTTCTCCTCCATTATCTTCCTCCTCACCATCTTCAATCTCAACGATTTCTGGATCTTCTTCAGGCTCAATCTCTTCCTGGGGAGGTGCTGGTGCTTGGACTGGTGCTACAGGGGTCTTCTCTTGTTCCTGAGGTTCTGGCTCTTGTGGCTCTTCAGTTGCAAGCAGGGCACGAGGTGGGTAGTATCCTCCAAAGCTGATGCGAGCAGTCTTACGGTCACGAGTCATCTACAGAATTTTTAGATGAAGTTAGAATAGAGGCAAAATTTCGTAATAGAATGAGACATAAGAAGCATAAAAATTTATCAAATAACAAGAGCAAGATAGTGAGCATAAAAATAGTGTAAAGATGACACTACTTCGACCATTGCTAGCTAGGCTTGCGTCCTACAGTCAACAAGAGCTCTGATACCAATTTGTCACACCCATTTATCGACCAAATGGAATGCTTACCCTTATGTGCGCCCAGAGATCAATCACACATAAGTTCACAAATTATAACAGAAGTATCATGGCAAATGTTATTACATCACGATATTTAAACACATAGTCTTATCACAAATGTAGCGGAAGTATAAATAAAATCTCTCTCGTGGTAGCTCCAGTCACAGGTACATTGACTGGTTGACAGCAAGACTAGTAATCCTCAGGGAAGTAGGCGTAGTAGTCGCTATTACCTCCATCTGTTACCCATCCGGGATTTTTATCCAAATAAGAAGAATAAACAAGCGTAAGTACATCTCGTACTCAACAAGTGTAACATGGGGTTCATGAGGCTCAAATAGGCATAATCATTGGTTTATCAGCATGTAGCTTTTAGTGAACATAATTTTAGCATATCAATAGCATCAATAGGTCTCAATGTAAACAATAAACATATGATCCATGTGAAATGATTAATGAATAGCAAAAACATAAACATAAACAATTATTCAACTATTCCATAAGGGTCCAAGGCCACTCGTGACCGTGAGCACGGCTGTTATAACAGTTCTACACTCTGCAGAGGTTGTACACTTTCACTGTGAGTCGTGTTACCCAAATGCCCGGGTTAATTACTCCCAAAACACTACCAAGGTGAGCAGGCAGGGTAAACACTATGAAGTCTTTCGAAGGTTCGTCTAACAAGTTAGGGCCATTAGATTCACTCGGCAAACAGATGTAGAGCCCCCCTTCCAAATGGCACAATAACCCGCAGCCTATACACATAAGGACAGAGGCCGCACTATACCCGATTCGTCAAGCCATTCTTACGCCAAAAAGGTTACCTCTAACAAGCTAGAAAAGGTCCTTCTATATGACTAAAGCCAGAGCCATATAGCCCCCACAGTTGTACTGTAAGTCCCGGATTGTCGCTTATAGATGAGTCCTTATGGAGAGCAATTAGAGCATCAAAACAACACACATGCTCTAATCCCCTTTATACAAGAATCAAAATCATATTTTAATGTTTATTGCATATTCCTCTAATCAATTTACATGATCATAGTCCATGTTTAAGCACTAGCCATACTAATCAATGCATCATAATGGGTACCAAGGTATAGGATCAATCACTAAGTCATCCTTAACAAGGAATAAATGCATAATGACATTAATTGCATAATGTGGATAGGACAACAAGGATAATCCCATGCTATACTTGCCTTGCTCAAACTGGTCCTGAAGATCTTGCTCGTAGTAAGGCTCTTGATCTCCAACGAATTGCTCACCGTCTATACTCGATCAACCATTATCAACAACACACATCCAGAGGCAATCATGCATAGACAAACAAGACTATAATTAGAACAATACACCAACAGTAAGAAAATAAGATAAAAAGTCTTTAAAATGAATCTATAACTCGCTAGGATCACACAGACGCGAAGATCACGAAAAACGGATCTAAAACGACAAAGTTATGAATTTCCGAAGATTTCTTATAGAAAAATAAATACTTTAATTAAAACTCGAAAATAAATTAATCTAAACCTACTGTACAGTTACACCATTAGATAGAGCTCGCAAATATGAATCTAACGCAATTTGAATGGATCAAATCGGAGTTAAAACGAAGATTCTACGGCTAAATCAATCTGAGTGGCAAAACTGTAAATATGTGAAAACGTATTTTTCTTTTTCCGAAACGAATTACGTTTTCATTTATTAAAAACGTATTTTCCAGAATACGCTTTGGACCGCGGGTTCAAAAAGACAAAATCGCAGGGGCTCTTTAGCAAAACCGTCAGCCGAACCGGTACGTTCTAATCTCCGCCATCCGATCTAGATCTGACGGTCCAGATCAGTCAGTGGAGGGAACGGGCGGCGCTCCGGCCGGACTCCGACCGCCGGCGAGCTTCCCGCGGCGGCGCCATCGTCGGAAACTGCGAAAACGCTACTCCGGGCACCATTCGACGAAAAGAGAGCATCGGGAGATAGCTTGGAGCACGGCGAACTCACCCCGGACAATAGCGAAGGCAAGGGATGGACGAGGACGGCGGCGCGCTTGCGGTGGCGGACGGTGGAGCTCGAGCTCGCGGTGAGCTAACCCTAGACCTCCACGGGAACCACAACGAGGCAAGATAGGTTGCGGGAGGGGGCGCGGCTCCGTTTTTATACCCCGAAGACGGCCACAAGAAAGGAAAGGGGAGGATTGAACCACGGATTCGATCGGTGGAAAGAAGGAAAGGAAATCCGGTCGATGTCGGAAGGAAGAAGGAAACCCTGACACGTGGGGCCATGGTGTCAGCGACCGACGGTGGAGAAACGAGCGCGCGGGCGACATGGGCCGCGGCGGCGGTTGCTGGGCTCGGCCCGCGAAGAAGAAAGCGGCGCGGGGGAGAAAAGAAAAAAAAATGGGCCGCTGCTGTGGGCCGAGGCGGTGGGCTGCGGAAGGAAAGGCGGCCCGGGAAGAAAGAATTCCTTTTCTTTTTCTTTTCCGAATTTTCAAATCCATTTTTCAAATGATTTTCAAATCAAATTTGAATTTGATTCAAACCACTCAACACAAAACTCCAAATGCAGCAGCATGAATGCTCAATCATGTTTCTACCCTTATATTTGATTTTAAATTTATAAAAATTATTCTTATTCTAAATTTGCATGCTTCACCAAAATAAATATAAAAATCACATTTTCCCTATTTTTCTTTTCTTCAAATTTTAGGGTGTTACAAAAACACTTGCTGCATTATACATGTCCTTGTCCAGATATCGTACTTAATCCTATATTAGGTTTAGGCATGTGTCAATGCTTAGCCCTGCTTAGTCCGGTAGAAATCGGGTAATTTCCGGTCATCCGCGAGATGTAGGATTTGGTCACGAGTGGCTTTATAGCTATCGTGGATGGAACCATACTTTAAAATGAAATTGAAACCGGACGGGAGTTCGATAGTACAGCCGCAAGACACTTCACGTCTTAGGTGTGGAGCTATGCCCGTCTGAGTCGTTTAAGGACCGATTCGCTGTACGTCCTTGAGTCATGTTGAACGCAGTCTAACACTTAGTTGGCCGGATAAGTCGTTCTGACCGCGAAGCCGAGTAATGTGGTTCAAGCCGGGAATCGAATGGTAGGTTGCTTCTTGGAGGAGAGAAAGGATGTGCTTGGGGACATTGGCGTGAGACCAAGGGGGGTTAGAGTCCCTATCACCTGGCAGAGTGTCGCCCTTGGGGTCGCGACATCATTCGGACCCGCGATTCCTGAACCATACGAAAGGTGGCTTGTGCAACCCTGGCAGGGGCCTGCGCGGTGAGTGTTAGAAATACCCCTCCAGCTGGATAGGAATTCGATTCGAATCGCCGTCGCTCCCGGTTAGCGAGCACTTGACTTGAGCAGCGGCAACGTAGATCTCATTAATTGAATAAATGGTTAAGTGAATGATACAATGTTGCCACAATTTATACCTGCTATGGATATAATGTTAATAATTGTTTGATGATAATCAAGTGTATGTTTAGTACAGGTGCTAAAATAGATGACAGGTAAATGCTAAAAATAACTGCTAGTACAGGTTATAAGAGTTTCAATTATTTATGCCTTTCTGCAAAATACGATGTCAGCTAGCCTCTTGTGTAAGCCTTGCATGATCCTTGGTGTCATCTTATTTCTGGTTTTAGACGGGTAAGTCTAGCTGAGTACATTCCAGTACTCGGGGTTTATTCCCTCCTATTGCAGATGATATGCTCTATCAAGGCTTCTGCAAAACTTGTCTCCACCCTGCGGGTGACGAAGACTAGATCACTAGGGCATGATCATCTTTTATGTACTTTCCCTGATGCTTTTGCGGGTTGTGATCAACAAGACTGGCAGTAGTTAAACAACTGGTGTGTGTTATGCTTCCGCTACTTTGTGAACTTGGTTTGTAATAGTTTGCGACTCCGTGTGTGTAACATATTTCGGAACTACTTGTGAAATGTAACGTGTGATGTGTATGTTGAATGATGCGATCCTGGTTGTAAGCGAGTTGGTTTGAAATCCTTCGTGGTTTCGATTGACTACCGGGATTATATGGGCTCAAATTCGAAAATTTGAGCACTTCGGTGCTTATTTTTGTACTTGTGCTCTTATAATTTGGACGGTTCTGTTACAATAGCAATCACTTGATTAACCAATAACATCTAGTTACCAACTTGGATTTAGCATTTTTAACATCATCCATATAACCATCAGTGTTCCATCATCATTACTACAATGCCGTAACTCGAGTCAAGTGCTCACTATCCAGGAGCGATGGCGATTCGAATCGATTCCTAACCAGCTGGTGATTTATTCCTCACACAAACCACACTCACCCGCTAAAGTGAGCTACAGATCACTGATGACATTATACAGGTAAACGTCGCCGGACAAACTGGAACCGCAGTACCCAGGGACCGCCCGACAGCCAGGACGCACCTTGGGCTCACTCTTTGCGTCCCCGTCATACCCTCTTCAGCACCAGTACACGCACCCATGTAGATCTCGGCCCGAATAATACCACTGCCTTCACGGTCGAAAGATACTTTATTCGGTCAGCTAAATGTGAGGCATGCGTTCAACATGACAAGAGGGACAAGCAACGATCGATCCTTAACCGACACAGACGAAAAACTAATAGCACCCCAGAACCCTGTCTGGTTGCCTCCAACTTTTTCGTCCGATCTCCAGTTATCCATCAACACATGGTTATTTTCAGGATTTCATCCATTTCATAGCTAAAGTATTCCGTCTTTTTTGTTTTTTGGCCCTTTTTTTGAAAGATTCTCTCAAATAGGCCCCTGACGGAAAGATTTCAAAAAATGGACCCTCAGCTTGGCGCCATGGTCCATGGCGCCAAGATACAACGTCATGGCGCCATGATACCTGGCGCCAAGAGCCATCCGACGTGGCTCCACGGGATCTACGTGGCGTATCTTGGCGCCATGCTGCATGGCGCCAAGCCTTGGCGCCAAGATCCATGGCGCCAAGCCTTGGAGCCATGCTGCATGGCGCCAAGTACCCATAATATAGCCTTCCCCCCTCTTCCCCCGAGTCATTCCCGTTTTCTTACTCATTCTCTTCGGGTTTTTCATTTAGACACTTTTCCGTTGCTCTATAATCGAGCAATTGGACCGTGAGAAGTTGGATTTTATCCGTGGATCTTCGAGAGGTAGGTATCCTGTCACCCTTCCTTAATTTATTCGAATCGATTTGGTAAAATGAAGGCATATTTTTTACCTATGAACTTCAAAATTTTGAAATACGTATGTATTGTTCAACCGTAGGATGCCTAGGCGTGGGAAAGCTAGAAAACAAAGGTATGTTTACATTCGTTTCATCGTATAATAAACCTTTATTTTTAAGATTTATTGTTAATTGTTTTGTTATATTGACCGTATTTATTGAATTGTAGCTATGGACGGATGACCGAAAGTCCATACGTCCTAAAGCCGCTCCCTAGCGGTGTGCCAATACCAATGTGTTTTTGTGGTGATCCTTGCAAGGTAGAAATTTCCGAAGATGAGGCAACATATAAGCAGAGATATTGGATGTGTTCTAATTTTGCATGGGAACCAACAGAGCGTCAGCGCCGCAGTACATTTATTGTGAGAAACTGCTTTTGTTTATTAATTAATTTGTGTCATATGAAGTTCTGCTTAATAATTGGATTTCAAACAATTGAATTTGCTGCATACCCCTCCACCGCTATGTGATTTTGAGCAGTGGATTGACACTGAGATCAAGGAGGCAGACATGCGGCTTCTACAAGGCTTGAAGGAGTGGGATGCGGAGCGCCTGGAGATCTTAGAGAAGAGACGTAGAGAGGAGACAGCAGCGAAGGAGCACAAGGAAGAGGAGGAAATGAGGCGTGTTGCTGCGTGTAGGGAGGAGAGGGAGAGGAAGCTTGAGCGCGTGCGCCGAGCGAAGGCAGCGATGGAGGAGAATCCCGATGCTCAGAACAAGGGAAAGTGGCCTCGTTGTACTCAGTAGTATGCTACTTGTATGCCCAGAACATGGTCGATGTACTTTAGGTAAATCATGTGCCTAGGACATGTTCTTTGTTATTTAATTCATCGTCATGTACTTCATGTGCACTTTAAGTTTTTGGACCGTGCTTGGTGTTGTGATATGTGATGTTTAATGTTCCTGAGTTACTGAAACTAGTTATCGAGTTGCACATATAACATAAGGAAGTACTGGATTTCATAATTCACCACGCATAACATAGGACATGGCATGTCAGAACTTGTACCAAACAAGGGCACATATGTCCTGGACTAAACCTAACATGCCTTAGGTAATTATAGCGAACAACAAGTACATTACATGGCATGTGCATATGCTAGTTTCGTTCTATCTAGTAGTGCGGCCACATAGCGAACTGTGTAGCCCCTTCTCCATAGTACCCTCCCATGTTCGATGGTGGAGGTGGCGGGGGTGGTGGCGGAGGCCCGTTGTTCTTGTGGTTAGGGCAGCTGCAATATGGATCATGGCATGGTCCGTCCTGTGAAACAGCACCACTACTGGCATCGTCTGGTTCCTCGTCCTTGTAACCGTTGCTAACTTCCCTTTCTAGTTCGAAGATACGGTCTTGCAAGTAGTAGATGTACTGTGCGTGGGGATAGATTGGTCTAGGATCGACCCATCTAGTGAAACCACAGTTTTCTTTGGACTCTGAACACTGCATTTCAAAGATTTCATTGAACATGCAGTTGGTAACGCCTATGAGATGCAAAATAATGGAGAAAAAAATTGAGTAACAAATATTAAAACCAGTTACCTCTGCTCGTGGACATTTGAAGAATCGGCGACCTCCATCCAAACCCTCCACGAACATTTGCACTAAGCAGTCCTCACCATGCCTACATTTTGGCCATTCTTCTTTCCGGTTATCATATCCTCGGAGTGGACACTCTTTGGTGAAATCTCTCTTGGTCTCGACAGGAAAATGATACACTGGCTCATCAAAGTCTTCCGGACCCAGAGACCCCTCCCACACAATGGGAGTACCCTTACTCCCCCCCGCTCCCTTCCCTCTAGATGACCCTCCAGACATTGCTACTCGTAGATAACAAACTTCTCGTTTCAAGTGACTAGCATTGTATGGAGGAAGGTGTATATATAGCCAGAAGTGTAGTGGACAGCCACTGTATTGTGGCTTTAATGCTCCTGAAAAGCCTACACGCTATCCCTGAAAAGCCTATTTGAATTACTGAAAAGCCTATTTGAAAACTCATCTATAAAGGCTAGATTCCTTGATCAATCAATTCATCTGTAAAAGAGGATGTACCATAGGATAGTGACATGATAAATCACTATAAAGGCTATATGCTATCGGTGTACTGCACGACTTGACATGTTTCATAAAATTTTGGCAGAGTTTTCCCTGTTTTTGATTCAATCCAAACACAGATATCACATAAACATGTCATCAACCATTATATATGACATTCACCTTAAACAAATATATGATCATCATCAGCACCCACGTTTAAAGTGCATATGTCATAAACTCCATCTGAAGCTCATTCAGTACATAAGAATAGGATATAAAAGTCCATAATAATAGTCCATACAGTCCCAAATTGGCCTACAGTCCCTCACTGTCTCCTAGACTTACCCTTGCCCTTGTGTCCAAGAGCGTGGGTGCCTGGAGTATAAGGGTCAGGTGGTCGACGTCGCCTGGTACCGACCGGCTGCGTAGGCTGAGTCCAGGGAGCATCGTCTAGCTGAGACGGTCCAATCTCCTCGTGGCCCTGGTCCTCGTCCTCGTCCTCGTCGTCGTCATCGTCGTCCTCGTCGTCGTCCTCCTCGGTGCCGTGGTCTCGCGACCCTGTAGGTGGGTGGCTAGACGAACCTACGCCACCTCTGGGTGCAGAAGGCACGTACACGTCCTCCGTCGTGCCTGTCCTGCAACCACAACGCGCCGCGGTACGGCGTAGCCGACGTGCCAATCTCTGGTGCACAAAATCATGTTTAGTCAATTAATTTAACATATTAGTACTGTAATATTTGCATATTTATAGGTACTTACATCGAGGAAGCTACGTGTCTCGTCGTCCCTCACCCTCGGACGAAACCGTTCGATTTCTTGGACAGACATCTTGAGTGAGTTACCCTACGACAAAGTTTTAGGTTGTAATTCATTGTTACGCTAATTGATATATAAAAGTAGAGCACATGACATACCACTCTGTCCAAGATGGGTCCTGCTCCGACCTGGCGACCGGTACGAGTAGAGGTGTCGTACGCCGTGTCCTCATCCTCTGATGACTCGATGTCAGCGTAGTCATCCTGTGTCCACTGCAGCCTAAGCCTCGGACGAGTAGCTTGGTGGTACCAAGCTTGGTACCGCCTGTAGTCTATGTTTGTGTGCGCCTCGTTGTTCGTGTCCACGTTCCCATCGAACAAATTCCACATGTCGATGAAGTCTCGGTGGTGATGGGCCCAATCAAAGATTTTCCTGTTTTTCTTACGATCGAGCCTGCACAACGTGTATACAAGTTAGTGAACATCGTGTTGAAGCATACATGTATGATAAAGCTAAAAATTTTGGCAGAGTTTCCTTTATATGTTGAAGCATACCCAGCTATCATATATGCATTCCATAGACATACAAACATACCAACAAAGATTTCATCCATCTTACTCGACATATATAATGTGGTATGGGTAAGTGCAACTTCTGGAAAAGGTCGAATTACGAAGAAGAGGACACATACTTGTGCAAGTCAACACTTGTCGAAATTGGAGATGGTGGAGAACGCTGTCTTGCTCCAAACTGACGTGCAACTCGATGTGGAAGGTGGTACTCGACAGCATAGAAGCAGATAAGAGGGCACCTCACCCTGTAGAGATCGCTGTCGCTGTCACATATGTTGCTCACCACAAAAGGAAGTGCGGCCTCGTCCGCGTACGGGTCCCAAGTCACCTGCAACGTGTCGAAACAATTAGTTAGATAGCATAATAGATAATTTCTTTTCGAACCAACATATATAATAATTTGTACTTACACTAGAGGCCATTAGCCTGTCTAGCTCGTCCGTGTACTCTTTATACGCCCGCTCCATCCTCGCGTGAGGTACTGTCACCTGGTCCCATAGGTACGCCCACGTCGGCTGTAGACGTGTGTTATGCACTGGGAACCAGTCACGCGGAGCCAACATCACCGGACGAGCAACTGGCAGCCGCGACCACATCCACAGCTGGAGTAGGTACGCACACCCACCAAGTGAGGCTGACGGTGAAGAACGCCGGCACGCCTCGCAGAGCTGACGGTACAGGAAAGCCAACACCGCAGAGCCCCAGCTGTACTGACCGGCCTGGTCCCAGTCTGTGAGGCAAGGGATCCACATCCACGAAGCAGTGTCGCCTGTTCCATCGGGGAAGAGAACAGAGCCAAACAAGTGTAGGATCCACGCCCTACAGTAGTACTGAACCGTCTGATCATCTGCGTCAGGAGGACACTGTCCGAACTCCGCCCTAAGCCAGGAGAGATGGACACCAGAAGTGCGGTCTCCTTGGTCACCCACCTCACGCCCAAGGAAGGCCTCCACCCTACCTCTCCATCCCTCTGACCTACACAGCCCAGTCACCGCCCTCCCACGAATCCTCAGACCGAGCATCTTCTGACAGTCCTGTAGCGTGACTGTCATCTCTCCAAACGACAGGTGAAAGGTGTGAGTCTCAGGTCGCCACCTATAATTTTAGCAAAAAAAATGTTTATTAGAAACATTGCCGCGTCGACAATTGATTATTAATACAACCTATTTGATAAAAAAATACCTGTCCACCAACGCAGTCAAGCCCGCCGAGTTGAACAAAGGTAGGCCACGGCGAACCTGAAAAGATACGACGTCGAGGCCGGCTCTCGATAGGTACGGGGTGTACCTGTCGTCGTACTGCATCTCCAAGAACCCTCCATGTACTCTAGAACGAAGGAGGGGAAGGTTCTGCATTTACACAAAATACAAATGTTACTAGACATACATATATGCACTTATAATTTGAAGTATGTGATATGAGAGTGTCAAATCTTACCTGCCCCGACGCTACGAGACGTCCTCGGTGGGTCTCGTCGTACACCGGATCCAGAAGGTGGAATTGCGCCATCCTAAATAAATTAGTGTCAGTAACTTATTAAATAAATAGCAATTAAACATAAAGTAAGAATCGAATAATCAATATGATAAGTATTAAATAATAAAAACACCTACAAGTCGCACCTCACTAATTTGCCAATGGCAGGTGCGGGAATTGTGACCAAGTCTACCGCACTTGCCACACTCGTACTGCTCTGGGTCATTAAGAAATGGCGTCGCTCTACCACGTCGCATTCTACCAAGTATCTGATCCATAACCATCCTGTGCCTCGTCCTCTTTCTAGAGCCCCTCTTGTCCCAACGGTAGGCTGGATCTGCAACGTACCTTGGACCGTCGTATGGAGGCCACTCTCCAGGGTCTCGGAAAGGCACAAAGCGGGGCCTCCATGTCTCGACCAGCGTGTGGACACTGAACTGATGAGGTATCCTAGCCTCAATATCATAGTTGCGATGCCTAGCAGCTGCTATAAGGTGAGAGCATACAAAGTGATACTGCCTTGGTTTCCCACAAGTGCATGAGAAATCTTGGAGGACTACAACATGAATCCTCGACTCTCGGACCTCGCCATCAGATGTAGTACCACCGGTATGCTTCACCTCATACCTTCCAGTCGCATGGTCAAAACATGTGACCTCATGTGTCCCAGCCCTTTCCTTCGCCTTCTCTAAATGTGCCTGAGGTGTTGGGGCCCAAATCTTACCTTCACTCTGCAACTGCAATGCATGGGCGTGCCGATCGTTGAACCATGCAACAAGCTTATAGAATGTGAATTGAACGATAGCGTTCACGGGCATACCACGAATCCCCAGCAACAGCTTGTTAAATGACTCTGCCATGTTGCTGCACTGAAACTCGTACCTCCAACCACCTGCGTCATGAGCTCTTGTCCATTTCTCCACATCTCTCATCAAACCTGTCAGCCATTGTCTACCTTCTGCATTAGATGCGGTTCTAACTTCCTCTAACTTCCTCCGAAAATACCTATCCTCAAGCTGTCTAGCAGCCTCCTGGAAAAGATCAAAATTATCCTTGACACCATCCTTTCGGAGTAGATTCTCAGCAAGGTGCCGAGTACACCAACGATGGTGCAAAGGCGCGTACCCCTCTATCTCCTCTCGCACAGCATGAAGTATGCCCTGGTGCCTATCCGATATGACGCCCACCTCCCTGCCAGGCCCAACCACATGTATCCGGACTAGCCTCAAGAACCATCCCCAGCTATCATTATTCTCCCTCTCAACCAAACCAAATGCCAAAGGAACAAGTTTGTTGTTTGCGTCACATGATATGGCTATGAGTAGTGTGCCACGGTACTTGCCAATCAAGAATGTACCATCAATGGAGAAGACTGGATGGCAGTGCCTAAAGGCCTCGACACACTGAGGGAAGCACCAGAAAGCACGAAAGAATATCTGCCTCCCATCTTTCCATGCGTCTGGCCTAGGGATGTACTCGTAATGCATGCCGGGATTCACTGCTTGGATTGCATTGAGAAGTACTGGAAGCTGCTCGTAGCCATCCTCCCAGTCCCCATATATCATCTTCCACGCACGCTGCTTAGCCCTCCAGGCTTTGCCATAACTTATGTCATATCCTCCATATACCTCATTAACTATTTTGATAATTGTCCTGACCTTCATATTCGGCTCTCCTTGTAATACTTTCATCAACCGCTTGGCAATGAGGGTTGATGTCAACTGCCGATGCTTTGTGTTGAGGTCATGTGAAGAACAGGTATGCGGCCCAACAACTCTTGTGATCTTCCACTTTCCTGAAACCTTTTGCTTCCTTGCACAAACTCTCCATGGACAGCGTTCCTTGTCACACACAACCGTGTAACGCCGCTCCACATAGGAATGCAGGACCTTAAACGGTCTCTTGCGTAGCACTGCAAACGCTTGCAACCACCTCTTCAATGCAAGGAGGTCATTGAAAACCCTCCCCTTCTCTATCTCCATACTAGGACCAGCCTCTGGAGCTTCCTGCAGCTCATCATCACGTCCTTCTGCAAACGCCTGATCTGAATGAGTAAGATCACTGAACTCATGAACCATAGGATCACGACGGCCGGGAAAAATACGCCTAAGCATCTCAACGTCACTCTCTGTGAGCTCTCCAACGGGACGATCATCGTCAGAATCAACAGCCCTTGCGATCTCATATGGCTCTGAATCATTCATAATTTCAACACTATTGGAGGCGCGGATTCCATCTCCAATCTGGACTTGAGCATCATCCGCAGGAGCGCCCTCATTATCGGGAACATCTCCTGCAATATTGCAACAACGAAGAAGAGATGATAAGAAGAGTGGATGAAAAGAAAAGACTTAAGTTTCAAAGAAAAAAAGGACACCTAATTGACACTTACTAGGATGATTCTGTGTCAACGGGATCTCCTGAGGAGGATGTGCCACATCGTTGGGGCAGATTGTGCATCGGGAACCATAGGCGGGACCTCCGCATCCACATCACGTTCCAAGACGGGAGGTTCAAAATATGCCTGCTCACCCATTGGCGGGGACAACCCAAGAGGGATTGGATCAACGAGCACCCGCTGCACAACCACATCCAAACTTTGGAACTGGCTTTTCATAGCCGATCTCACATAGTTGTCCCACTGATCTGCACAACCTATTGGGATCATCTTCCTTAGCATGTTGGGAGGGTAACCAAAGTGAAGTACACCATCAACTATGATGCCATCATCCGTCCGGCAATGTACCTCCTCACGAGCTCTTGCAGTCAACTCACTGAATGATGGCCTCTCATTGAATAGCACAGGCACACTTTGCATGTCCACAAGCTCAACATATCCATAGCGATCTCGTTCTACAGTTCCTCCATAATAAATGCTCACTAGGTTGTCCATCTAGTTCGAAAACATAACTAAACATACTAAGCATAATTATTTTACTCCAGTATATTTAAAACATAATAAGTAATAGGTCTCTAATAAATATGAATTAACTACTAACTACTAATTATTCACTACTAACTAACTAATTAATTAACTAAAAAAAAGATATTAACTACTACTAACTACTAAAAATTACATACTATAACTAAAAATAACTAATTTAGTATACTACTACTTACTTACTAAATAACTAAATCGAAACAAAATAATAACTAAAAAATAACTAACTAACACTAAAAAAATAATTAGCTAACTAAATAACTAACTAATGAATATATAATTAGCTAACTAAATAATTAGCTAACTAATTAGCTAACTAAATAACTAACTAAATTATATAATCAATCTAAACAATATTAAAATATATATTTAAACTAAATTTCACTAATCCTAACTAAATTTCACTAAATTTCATACTAAATTAAATAATAAATAATAACTAAAAAAATTTATTAAATTTCACTAATCCTAACTTAATTAAAAAAAAACTTACTTGGTGGCCGGCGGCGGCCGGCGGCGGAGGCCGGCGGCGGGTGGGGCGGCGCCGGCGGAGGGGGCGGCGGCGGCCGGCGGGGGCCGCACCGGCGCTAGTGGCGGCGGCCGGCGGTGGCGGCGCCGGCCGGCGGCGGCGCGGGCGCTACGGGCGGCGGGGGCGGCGGTGGGCGCGCGCGGCCCGGGCGGCGCCGGCGGCGGCGGGAGCCGGCGGAGGGCGCGGCGGCCGGCGTGGTACGGGCGGCGGCGGGCGGAGCTTTGACCGGCGGCGGCGACGGCGAGTGGCGGCGGCGTCGGGCGCGAGGAAGAAGAAATGAGGAAGAAAAGAAAGAGAAGGAAGAAGAAAAGGAAGGGCCGACAGTTTTTGCAGGGGCTTGGCGCCAAGATCCGTGGCTCCAAGGCTTGGCGCCAAGATCCATGGCGCCAAGCCTTGGCGCCAAGATCCGTGGCGCCAAGCCCTTGCGCCACGTAGATCCCCGTGGAGCCACGTCGGATGCCTCTTGGCGCCAGGATACATGGCGCCATGACGTTGTAGCTTGGCGCCATGGACCATGGCGCCAAGCTGAGGGTCCATTTTTTGAAATCTTTCCGTCAGGGGCCTATTTGAGAGAATCTTTCAAAAAAGGGCCAAAAAACAACAGTAACCACCTATAATTGCAGGTGACCGAAAATCACCGATCACTACCGGTCTAAGCAGTATTCGATCCTAAACCTATTAAGGTAATAATATAATCAGATTGGCAAGGATAGTAATAAATACATCAATGGTTTCACTCAACTCCTATAACTTAATACAACAATATATAAAACTCATATATATAAAGGATTGCTTTTATAAAGTAGGAGACTTAGAATGCTCCGGGGCTTGCCTCATTCAAACGAACTAGGTTGATGATCCATGTACTCGGGCAGGTCCTCTCCTTGCTCCTCTTCCTCTGGCACTTCCTGTGCCTAGATTTCCTATAGGTCGGTCCCGGCCTGCTCCTCTTACACTGCTACTGTGAAAGCCCAAGTTTGGTTTTGGTAATTAATAACACCAAGTTACTAATACCATTGTGTCAAGTGAATTGAGTTAGGCGTAGCAACACATGTGATGAAGGAACAAGGAGCATGATGGTGATGGCCATAAGATCGCAAGTGCATGAAGATAAAGATGATGGTGAACATGCACATAGGTGATGGACAAGGAATGAGATGATCAAGGCAAAGGTATAATCATAGGATTCTCTTTTACCGGTCTAAAGATGAGTAGAAAAGTGATTGACCGGGTTTAGGATTGATAGTTGCCTATCAAGAGGGGCAATCACGGTCATCTCATGAATCAAATGCTACTAGGTCTATATTCTTGAGCATATGCATTTAGGGTCTAGTGAGTTGCTAGCTCCTTGAGAAAATGCTAACACACGAGCACAAGATGGTGTACACTTGGTAGTGTTAGCACATTTGCGAAGGCGGTGGAGTTTAAACGGTAGAGAGGGGTTTGGGTTTGGCGGGATTCAGCACTTTTTGTGGAAGTGAAATGCATATTTTTCACTACGCCGGTGGCGGAGATTTTCTTTAAGTCATCATGGATAGAAATAAAGGTGAACAGAGGTCACTGGGGTGACCGGACGCGGTCTCGGCTTAATCGAATGCGTCCGATCAGTAGCAGCTGCTACTACAGAGGCGCGGGCTAGGGTTTTGCACTGACGCGTCTGGCCACTCGTGGGACCGGCGCATCCGGTCAGGCGCTCAGAGGGTTTGTAGATCGCGTGGTCGATTGGACGCGGTGGCGCGTCCGGTCACGTTCGACCGGACGCGTTCGGTCGCGAGTGGACCCTTACTAGACTCTAACTGGACGCCGAGTATAACGCGTTCGGTCAGTTCTGCAACGCGTCCAGTCGATGCTTCGTGGGCGCGGGCGCTGTGTGATCGGCGCGTCCAGTCACACTTACCTGAGAGCGTAACGTTTCGTGACCATTGGAAATCTAATGAGTGAGATTCAAAAAGGGACATGTGGCGAGTATCGGCGTAGTCGCACAGGGGCGACCGGACGCTGGCCGTGTCCGGTCAATGCGCGCAGAGCGGCATCTCGAGCCTAATGGCTCTATTCTTTGGGGATGCTTATAAATAGTTGCTTGGCCGGTTTTGGCAGCTCACTCTTGACTCTTTGAACACTTGAGACATACTTTGAGATAGAGAACTTTCTCTTCACTCATCTCTTTCTTGGTTGCATACTCTAGTGAGATTGAGTGAGATTCAAGTGCATTGCTTAGTGATTTGCATCTAGTGGCACTTGATCCTTGAGTTGGCTGTAGATTTCTTATTACTCTTGGGTGTTTTCTGACATACTAGATGGCTTGGAGCAGCAGTGGTGTTGAGCTCGTGATTGGAGTGTTTCAAGCCTCACCAAGTGATTGTGAGGGGTTCTTGAGCCTTCTCCACGGGAGTTTGCGAATTGGCTACTCTAATAGAGCTCGTGGCTTGGAGGATCCCCATCTTGTGAGTGGATGTGCGGCACCCGCTGAGATTTTGACTCTTGATAGTTAATTAGCTCGTGATCCATCAAGTGGGTGCATCGCCACAACGAGGAGTAGCTTGCCGGGAAGTAAGTGAACCTCGGTAAAAAAATCTTGTGTCATCTCTTGCCGAGGATTCTCTTTGTGATTATGTGTGATTGATTCTTTGGATACATCTCATCTCTACACCGTCGGTATAAGAATCAATTCACTCCCTTTTCAATTCTTTCACTATATCTTGTTTAGTGTGCTTAGAGTAGTTCGTATCACATAGGAGTAAGTAGCTTAGTAATTTAGCTTTGTTGGTGTGAATTAGAGATCTTAGTTTTGTTCACTAGAATTGTATAGGTGGCTTGCTTAGTGTAGTTGAGTTAGTGCTAGAATTAGCTTCGCCATCTTTTGTACTAACTTTGTTGTTGAGTAGAGCTTGTAGATATTTTGAAAAGGCTATTCACCCCTCCTCTAGTCATTTAGGACCTTATATACTGGCACTTACTCGTGCGATCCTATATGATGCAATTGTATAAGTAAATATGCAAACGGTGCATCGGATACGAGGGCATATGATGATCATGATGGCATGATATGTAGATGAACACACTGAGACTTTGTTGGATAGAATAGAGGTAAAACCTTTCTACAAAGTAGTCAACATCATCCAAGGACAGTTACTACGAATACATGTCATCTACTACATTCTCTTCTATTACTAATCCCGTTCTTTTCTGCTAACTAACATGTAGCCCTAACATGAGTGCTACTATACTTCATCAACACAATCATACTAACATGCCAAGTGACATCAGCAAAGGATTTTATGCTTCAAAGATACACCAAAGCTACATTATCAAACTAATCATACATAGAGAATATTATTTTATATTCAATTTAAACTAGAGTTACAATAGCAACATGTATTTCTAGTGCATAGAAAAATCTAGAAAAATTACAGTAGCATATTCCTACTTTAAGTAGCTTACCATAAAATTTTCATGGCATTTGGATAAGTAAACCTGCCCACACAAAAATGACAAGTTAGGGGTATAAATGAGCAAGAAAAATACTTTGTACTATGAAAAGTATAAAACAACAGATTTAGTATTTTTCCCATGTTCTACACAGTAACCATACACTGTATAAAAATTATCACTTGCATGTTTTATACAAAGTTTGCTCTCTAGCAAAAATAACAAAAATCAGCCATAAATATCACTTGAATTACACATCAGAATTATTACACAGAACATGCATGACCTACATTTTTCATATAAAGTACATCACATAAGAAGACAAACAAAACTTGAATCATATTTTTTTGAGCAACAGGTGATTTACTATGCATTTTCTAAGAAAACAGCAATTATAATAATTAAATAAAGCTCCATATAAAAGTGTCACAAAATCAACATACAATATTTTTAAACTGTAGATCTAGTCATGAGGGTCACAACAAAATTTGTTTCATAAATTTTGGAGCCATATTTCTCAAGATATGATTTTCTAAAGAATTTTAACCATTTTTGAAAATTCATTTATGAAACCCTTTTAAAAATCCGCTGCTGAAAATGCTGGGTACACCCGCTGCATCACCCCTACCCATGGGTCAACGCACCCAACCGGTCAGCCGGAGCCGAGGCGGGCTCATTGTTGACCGCGTGGAGCTCGCCACCGGTGAGCTCTCCGGCGACAAGGTCTACCCCTACTTGCTCTACTCGACGAGCCGTGCCCGGTCGTCTAGACAAAGGCAGCGCGGGAGCACGAGCGTGAGCTCAACGGCAGCAATGGCGGCTCGGCGAGGCGGCTTGCCGCCGTTAAGCCGACCCGGTCATGGCGAGGCGGGCAGAGCTGTGCTGCGGCTTCGTGGTGCCAAGACGAGTGCGAAGGAGTAAAAAGCGGAGAGGAAAAGGGAGTGGATGGGCTCCAGCCACGGTGGCCGGGCATGGCGGCCATGGCGAAAGCGGAGGAGAGGAACGCCCGATTGGGCTTTACCTCGGCGTGAGTGGCGCTGCAAACGCGAGCGAGGGACGAAGCAGAGCCAGGCGGAGGCGCAAGCAAGGCGGATCGATGGCCAGTGCTGCGGTAAGGGCGCACGGCGCCGGCGAGTCCCGCGGCTGTGCGGGCGCTGCGGCGGCTTGTTGTGGTGCTGCGCGGCTGCTGCTGAGCAGGGCGAGGTGGAATGGAGCGAGGCAGAGCGAGCCGGGCGTGGTTAAGGCGATGGCACGCGTCGCGGGGGCCACCAGAGTGCCACCCGTACGCCGTCGCCGGCGACCGGCCTCCACGCGGCGGTCGTGGCCTGACGCGATCGGGTACGAGGCACGTGCATGCATGGGGTGAGCGCTCGCGCTGGGCTGGGCCGGCTTCGGCCGTGGGGCGAGAAAAGGAGCAGCAACCTAGAGAGGTAAAAGCCGATTTTTCTTTTTATTTTCCAAATCTAAAATTAACTAAATAGTCCCGAATTCAAAATTTGAACAAGTAAAAAGCATTTTCAAATCTTGACCCCGAAACAAAAGTTGTTTAGAATTTGATTCTCTACAACTTTGCTTAAATGTGCATTTTCAAATTCCAACTAGATTTTGAATTAGAGATTCAAAGTTCATTTAAATTCAAAATTTTATTTTTCTAACTTATTTTTAAAAGCAAATTTTGAGAAACTTTTGAATACAAAACTTGCTCCAAAATTTTATGCTAACTATTTTTAAATTATTTGCGCTACCAAACAAACTTGTTTATTGACCTAAACAAGCACACACATGGCATAATTTTATTTAAACAAGCAAATGCAACATTTATGTTTTGAAGTCATATTTCACATGTTTCAAGACGATGTTTCCTTTATATTTTATGTGATTATGAATGCACGATGATGCTCATGCGCATGATTTGCAATGCTTAATGCATGCTTAACACCCGAGGTGTTACAGTTCCTGCATCACCCGAGCCCTACCGTAAGGCCTCGGGCGGGGCCAACCCCTCGGGAGCAATTTCCGCCTCGCCCGAGCCCCCATGACGTCATTAAAGCGCCCGACCCTTGCAACCCCTCGGGAGCGATCTCCACCTCGCCCGATCCCTTCAACGTAAGCACTAAGGATGGCAACGGGTCAGGTTCGGATCGGGTGGAGTCTCTGTGCACCCAAAACCAAAACCCGAAATCGAAACCCGAACCCGAACAGAAAACCGATTCGGGTGAAAATCCATCACCAAAACCAAACCCGCGGATACCCGAAACCCGAACGGATACCCGAAACCCGCGGATAAATATACACATATTCATATGTATAAATAAGAGGCAACAAATAATAAATATTTTCATGAGTCAATTTTGAATAGATTTAATAATCTAAGTAAACAAGTTATTATTATTAGCATATTATAAAACATGAGTTTTAATTCTAAATGATTTATTTCGGATATCCATTGAATATCCACGGGTGGAAAACCAAACCCGAAACCGAACCCGAAAACCGTGGGCTAAAAATCATCCCCAAACCCGAACCCGCGGGACCCAAAACCCGTGGATACCCACCCCGAACCCGATCCGCTGCCATCCCTAGTAAGCACGGGAGCGTCCGACCCTTTGGCATACTTCCGCCTTACCCGAGGGACACGTAAGGCCCTCTGCTGAGGCTGGGAGCCACGTGAGCCCTCACCACGGTGTCCATTCTCAATGATGGGATGAACACGATCATGCACAATGAACGGGAGCATGGGAGCCGTGTTATGATTCGACATAACTCCGGTCATTCCACCACGACGACGTCCATGCCTCTACAGCAACAGGGGTAACGACAACTATACTACCTAACTCCCTCTCTACGCAAATCCGGGCACACGCGGCGTCCATCCTCGATGGTACAAAATCACACAGGACGAAGCATGGCCACAGCGCGTTGCACCAACAGACAGAGAGGCCAAAAGCTCAACGCTCATTGTGTCTCTGCGCTACAGGGTAAACTGCTCACGCCGGATAAGGAGGAAGACGGCCACACCTAAGGCCACCTTTTTTATTTTTCTCTTTCATCCTTTTTCCTTTCACATTTTCACCTTTTTACCACAAATATAACTTGAGCCCTCCCCTTGGGAACTTTAAAAGGGGAGGCAGGGGCCACATCAAGGGGGACCCCGATCAAAACAGACCCCGGTGAAAAACACACCTCACTGACCAAGAACTCAAACTGATACACCGTCTAAGAGACTTGGGATCCGCTCACTCTCTCGAAAGCTTGTAACCTCTACTACGAGCACCCCGGTGCAAGACAACACGAGCAGCAGCAGAATCCACTGGACGTAGAGACATTTTTACCCGAACCAGTATAAACCCTTGTGTCCGCATTACACACCGTCCAGACCTAGACGCGCAGATACAAATTTACTCATCTTAGTGTCTAGGGGCGGTTCTAGACACCGACAACTGCATGCCTGTATGAGCGGATGCAATTGCATGATATAGGCTGACGGGATACGTCTAAATCAAGCTTCACCGGCGGGTCAGGCTGAGTGGATACAAGATGAGGGTGATGGGCCCCGTGTCAGTCTCATAGGTAGGTTACATCCGTTTATGCAGGCAACCAAACAACATCTCAGTCTTTTTATCCACTCGTGCAACCTCAGCAAACATTTTTTTTTCTGAAATACGGTTTCACTCAGCATGTATCTCCTCAGCTAGAATCGATGCAACTACGTAAGCCTCATCCACTAATCAAACACACCCAAAGAAAATGGAGTACAGATCTAGGAGTGCTCCTATAGTTCTTCTTAGACCTCGTTTAGTTTCAGGACGTAAAGTTTTGGATGTCATATCGGGTGTAATATGGGGGTGCACATGAGGTGTTCGGATACTAATAAAAAAACAAATTACAGAATCCGTTAGTAAACCGCGAGACGAATTTATTAAGCCTAATTAATGCGTCATTAGTACATGTGTCACTGTAGCATTTTATTATCAAATCATGGACTAATTAGACTCAAAAAAATCTTCTCGCAAAGTAGTCACAATCTGTGTAATTAGTTAGTTTTTAGTCTATATTTAATACTCCATACATATATTCAAATATTCGATAAGATAAGATATAAACTTTTTAGAAGAAACTAAACAAGGCCTTAAGACATCCAATCCCAAATGCCCAACGACTCCACGAACGAAGGATTAATGGAGAACCAAAACTAACCGTGCCGAAGAGAACAGCAGCGGAGACGACGGAAGTACGCTGTACGCGAATGAGCGTGGCTGGGAATTTCACTATCTGACTAGACCGTCCAACCTGTTACGATATGTTGTCATCATGGATTGATGGGAGTTGGTAGGAGAACCGGTTCCAATCAGATGGTTGACCGGTTTGACCTGGGGTGTTCAGGCGAGGGACTAAAGTTTTAAAGTGTTCGGACGAGGTATAAGAGCTATGACATGGGATGTCGTAATAAAAAATTAAATTATAGAATCTGTTAGAAATTCGCGAGACGAATTTATTAAGTCTAATTAATTCGTCATTAGTATATGTTTACTGTAACACCACATTATCAAATCATAGACTAATTAGGCTTAAAAAATTCGTCTTGCAAAATAGTTTCAATCTATGTATTTTGTTTCTTAATTAGTCTATATTTAATACTCTATGGATGTATCTAATGTTCGATGAGGCAGTAACTAAAATTTAGTCTATATTTAATACTCTATGGATGTATCTAATTGTTCAATGAGGCAGCGACTAAAATTTAGTGCTGGATGTAAACTCGAATTCACGTGGAAAACCCACCAGGGCCTTATTTAGAGTACTCCCAAATTCCAAGTTTTTATACTCTTTTTTCATCACATCGAATCTAGTGACACATGCATAGAACAGTAAATATAGATAAAAAATAACTAATTATACAGTTTGATTGTAAATCACGAGACGAATCTTTTAAATCTAATTAATCCATAATTAAATAATAATTACTAAATACAAACAAAAGTACTATGATGCTAAAATTTTTTAACATTTACTGTACAATCTAAACGAGGCACAGGCTCTAAAAACAAAAGTCACGGCCGGGCAGGGGGGCAGGCAGCTGCCTATCCCCCAAATCCTCGTCCCCGTTTCCACGACACCCAAGTAAAAACAGCCGCGCTCGATCGGAAGTCGCACGAGCACGAGGCGAGGGCTCCCTGACGGCGCGATGCCGCCGGCGCGGCCGGACCCTGAGCCGCCGCCCATCCACCGCCTGCTAGAGCTGATCAAGTCCGAGCCCGACCCTGCCAACGCGCTCTCCCACCTCGAGCTCCTTGTCTCCACCCGCCCGGCATTCCCTCCGCCGCAGCCGCTCATCTTCCACCTGCTCCGCCGCCTCGCCACCTCCTCCCCGTCGCACCTCCCGAGGCTGCTGGGTCTCCTCCCGCGCATGCGCCATCGACCGCGCTTCTCCGAGTCCGCGGCGCTCGTTGTTCTATCGGCCTTCTCCCGCGCCCTCATGCCCGACGCGGCCCTCGCCGCGTTCCGCGATCTCCCCTCCCTCCTCGGCTGCAACGCCGGCGTCCGATCCCATAACGCACTCCTTGACGCGTTTGTCCGCGCTCGTCGGTACTCCGACGCCGACGCGTTCTTCGCCTCCCTCTCCCACGGTGCCTTCGGCCGCCGCATCGCCCCTAACCTCCAGACCTACAACATCATCCTCCGCTCTCTTTGTGCCCGCGGAGACGTCGATCACGCAGTGTCGCTCTTCAGTTCTTTGCGTCATCGTGGAGTGGCCCCTGACAGAGTAACCTACTCCACCCTCATGTCGGGGCTGGCGAAACATGGCCAATTGGACAACGCGCTTGACCTGCTCGACGAAATGCCGAACCATGGAGTGCAGGCTGATGCCGTTTGTTACAATGCGTTGCTCAGTGGCTGTTTCAAAACTGGCATGTTCGAGAAAGCCATGAAAGTCTGGGAGCAACTGGTGAGGGATCCTGGTGCAAGTCCTAACCTTGCCACTTACAAAGTGATGCTTGATGGCCTGTGTAAGCTTGGGAGGTTTAAGGAGGCGGGGGAGGTATGGAGTAGGATGATGGCTAATAATCACCAACCAGATACTGTTACTTATGGGATCTTGATTCATGGGCTCTGCCGATCTGGGGATGTGGATTCTGCAGCACGGGTCTACTTGGACATGGTCAAGGCTGGGCTTATTCTTGATGTCGCTGTGTATAATTCACTCATTAAGGGGTTTTGTGAAGTGGGAAGAACAGGCGAGGCTTGGAAATTCTGGGATTCCACAGGTTTCTCTGGCATTCGTCAAATAACAACTTATAATATAATGATGAAGGGGCTATTGGACACTGGAATGGTCAGTGAAGCTACAGAGTTGTTGAAACAATTGGAGAATGATGCTTCATGCTCCCCTGACAAGGTGACTTTTGGCACACTGATCCATGGTCTGTGTGAGAATGGCTATGCTAACAGGGCATTTGAAATCTTGGAGGACGCACGAAATAGTGGGGAAGAATTAGACGTGTTCTCATACTCATCAATGATTAATAGATTTTGTAAGGATGGAAGGACACATGATGCAAATGAGGTATATGAGAATATGGTGAAGGATGGTTGCAAACCGAATTCTCATGTTTACAATGCACTACTAAATGGTTTCTGCCGAGCGTGCAAGATTAATGATGCTGTTAAAATTTACATTGAAATGACCAGCAATGGTTGTTGCCCAACCATCATCACTTATAACACACTAATAGATGGTTTGTATAAGGCTGAAAAATATCAAGAAGCTTCAAGCTTAACAAAGGAAATGTTAGAGAGAGGTTTTAAACCAGATATCAGAACTTATGCCTCTTTGATTCGTGGCCTTTGTCGAGACAAGAAGGTTGATGCCGCCCTTCGTATTTGGGATGAAATTCTTGATGCGGGTCTTCAGGTTGATGTAATGGTGCACAACATCTTAATTCATGGTCTTTGTTCTGCTGGGAAAGTAGGTGAAGCTTTTTGTATTTATTTGGAGATGAAAGAAAAGAACTGTCCCCCAAATCTAGTGACCTATAACACATTGATGGATGGATTTTATGAGACTGGTTCTATTGATAAAGCAGCATCTCTTTGGACTGCCATTTTAGATAATGGTTTGAAACCAGATATTGTTACATACAATACAAGAATTAAGGGTCTGTGCTCTTGTAATAGGACACCGGAAGGAGTCCTGTTATTGAATGAGGTGCTTGCAACAGGTATTATGCCAACTGTCATTACCTGGAGCATATTAGTAAGAGCTGTAATCAAATATGGTCCAATTCAGATATGACACCTTGTAATCCTTCATGGTTTGAAGACTTCTTATGGATCTAACTAACCAAGGATTAGCATCATCATACTGAAAACTTATGCTCTATATATATGGTTTTGTTTAACAAGGTATGAACTTACGTGCTTATTAAAATTGTTGATACTTGATGATTAGTTAACCTAGCAAACATACAAGATATTTTTTTTTGAATATTATGTGTATGTATTTTCTACTCGCATCCATGATTTTGTCTTAAGAGGCATGTGTCTTTTCTTAAAATAATATTCAGTTTGGTTGAAATTAGGGTGACATTTCTTTAACGTATTGAGAATATAACCCTTTTACCATGTTTTGGCTGCTGAAGCATATCTCTGATGCAAGATTAAACACAGCTTGAGTTTATCTGATCTCAGGATGGAGAAACCTGTGGTTTATTGGCCATACTACATGTTACTCTTGGATCCTAAAATTGTATTGATATATTTCTTTAATGCATCAAGAATGTAACAATGTTTTGGCTGTCGAAACAATACACATCTGTGATGCAATATTATTAAGACATCTTGAGTTTATCAAATCTCAGGTTGGAGAAACCTGTGGTTTATTGGCCAGGCTACATGTTAAACATTTTTTTTGGATTATAAAAGTTGTGTCAATATTTTTCTAATGCATCAAGAATGTAACACTGTTACTATGTTTTGGCTATAGCATTGCTGAAACATATCTCTGATGCAAGATCGAAGACAGCTTGAGTTTATCAGATCTCAGGTTAGAGAAACCTGTGGTTTATTGGCCAAGCTACATGTTAAACAATTTTTTGGATTATAAAAATTGTATCAATTTTTCTAACGCATCAAGAATTTAACACTGCTACCATGTTTTGGCTAACATTGCTGAAACATATCTCTGATGCAAGATTGAAGACAGCTTGTGTTTATCAGATCTCAGGTTAGAGAAACCTGTGGTTTATTGGCCAAGCTACATGTTAAACATTTTTTGGATTATAAAAATTGTATCAATACTTTTCTAACGCATCAAGAATTTAACACTGTTACCATCTTTTGGCTATAACATTTCTGAAACATATCTCTGATGCAAGATTGAAGACAGCTTGAGTTTATCAGATCTCAGGTTAGAGAAACCTGTGGTTTATTGGCCAAGCTACATGTTAAACAATTTCTTGGATTATAAGTGACTAAAACGTTGTATCCATTCATGCTACTTTATACAGTTTACGTTGCCTGTGGCAGATTACATCCTATCGCTATGTCTGCAACTCCTTTTTTATTCTTCTTTTTTCTCTGTCTTCTCAGCTTTCGGTGGTGAGAAATCCTGCTCGTAGATGACCTGAGCAACCAGGCCAATGAAAATTAGACCCAGAGCAGCAACCTTCCTCCACTCCACCTCTGGTGTTGCAAAGATGGCATTGGCAATTGTAATCCCGAGTATTCCCATCAGGCCCAGGTAAATGTTCATACGAGTTTTTGATCCTGCACTCTCTTTTGCAATCTCTTTGACCTTCTGTGCTTCCACCTTGGCTTTGACCTTTATTTCCTTCTTGTTCCGAGGCTTGACCTTGCCAAGGCTCTGGAAGAACATTCCTTCGTTTTTCTCCTTTTCAATCCAGTCTTCAAAGTCCTCTAACACCTTATCGTTCATTTCTATCTCTTGCCTCTGTGCCTCAGCCGTCTCCTCGAAGGCTTGCATCTTGCTGTCGAGCCTCTCCAATATCTGCCTCATCAGACACCGCAGTTCTTTGTCAAACAGTGAATAGCATTAGGCTGTTCAACTTTTGATTGCAAGAGATGCTCACCTGGTCACCAACCGCATCAAGTTCTTTCATAGCGTTCTGTCCAATCAGGTCGAACTCAGAGTCGGCATCCCTGGCGAACTTGGTCAGGTACGCAGAGCGCTCGTCCAAGAAGTCCGTGATGCGCACCTTCTGCGCCTGAAGCATGGCGATCTGCGCAAGGACCTCCTGCTGACGTTTGTCGCCACCAAGCGGCGGGGGACTACCGGCTTCAGCATCTTCAGAACCGCTGGCAGAAATGAAAGATCTCTTCCTGCCTAGCAGAGCACACCGGAACAGAGAGGATCTGCGCAGTGAGGGGCATGACTGAATGGTATGGAGAGTAAGCATCTCCTATTCTCCTTGCAATTCTGTAGTCGCTTTGCTGTTGCTGGTGTTGATTTGGCAAAAAGTATCTTGCAAGGGATTCTGCCTACCTCTCGTCGCTGGAGCCCGGGAACCATATCTCTTCTGTTCCGTGACAAGACCAAATTGCCCTTGCGTGCTGGGTTTCCTCAGGTCCATGTCTTGCTTGCCCACTTTTTGCAGGAAGTGGACCCTTTGTTGTCCAGTTGGAGCCGCCGAAAATATCGAGCCCCACAAGATGCCACGAAGTCACGAGTCGGGCCAAAATGGACGCAGTTGGGCATCATGGGCTCAATCAAGTACTGAAAGATATGTGGGCCGTAATGAATGACCACGTACAAGTCCATGAGGCGCGAAGTCGTCCTTCCATCCATGGCATCATTTTTTGTTTGATAATATGACATCATTCTTGGTTTGATGTCACCACTCACCAATGCTATTATGGAATGAAATGGTTTGCTTATTGCCATCCGGGGCTAAGTTTTTTCTCACGAATTAAAACCTGAATGATGAATTATTGTTGGTGAGGGTGGACTTTCTCTGTTTCTCGCATTTTATCCATGCTTGTGAAGTGGAAACGAGATGTGCCCTAGTACTGGCTTGTTCCCTTTCCGTCTGCCAGGTGCTCCCTTGTTCAATGCAGTCATGTATACTATACCTAGAGCATTTCATGTGTAATGATGTTATTTTAATCTCTAGAACTTGTAATGGTGTGGCTCATGATCTAGCTAGCCTAGAAATGAGTTGGGACCCGGGTGAAATCCTGTGTTTGGAGGAGCCCCCTTCTAGGATTTGTAAGACTTTTGGTGGCTCGCGATTCTGTTGAGTCTTCGGTTTCAATAACAAGGCCTTAGAGCCAGCTTTTCTGTCAAAAAAAATCTTGACCTAACGTAATTCCGCAAAAACAAACGGAAACTCGGAATCACGGAACGATGTTCTCCCTCTGCACAATTCAGTACCGCACAGCCCTCATGATGCCAATCCTTTTCCTTCAGGCTTCAGCAGAATCGTCGGGATCACATGTCGCATCCATTCTACCAGGTGAGGCCGTGTTTAGCTGGGGAGATGAAATTTTTTGGGTGTCACATCGAATGTGTTGGAAGGATGTCAGGAGGGGTTTTCGGATACTAATAAAAAAATAAATTACAGAATCCATTAGGAAACTACGATACGAATCTAATGATACTAATTAATCTACAATTAGCACATGTAAGTACTGTAGCACTTAAGACTTTTCATGGACTAATTAGGCTTAAAAGATTCGTCTCGCGATTTTTCCGAAAACTATGCAATTGGTTTTTTTTCGTCTACATTTAGAACTCCATGCATGTATCTAAACATGCTCTTTTACTGTAGAAGACAAATTTTTTTGGGAACTAAACAAGGCCTAATTAGGTTTAAAAGATTCGTCTCGCGATTTCCCATAGAACTGTGTAATTATTTTTTTTATCTAGTACTCTATACATGTGTCAAACATGTCTTTTTACCGTAGAAGGAAAAAAATGGAACTAAACGCTACCTGAATCCTCTGGCCCCTGCCCACCTCACATGCACCCCTGCTGCCGTGCTCGGGACAGCAGAAACGGTCTGCAGCCCTGCACGGGTCTTGTTTAGTTTCCAACTTCTCTCTCTAAATTTCACTATGAAAAAAAAAAGATTTTCCGTCAAATCGAAATATCGGCACATGTATGAAGTACTAAATGTAAATGAAATTAAAAACTAATTACACAGTTTTATTGTACTTTGCGAGATGAACATTTTGATCCTAATTAGTCAAAGTTTAGACAATTTTTACCAAATACAAACGAATTACTACATTGCACATGGGCACCGCCAATTCGGAAACTGAACAAGGGCACGGTAATGACTCAAATGAAAGCGGCGGCGTGCTATGCCCATTGGGCCATTCCCTCCGGTGCCTGTCAGAGAGGGGTGGGGGTGGGGGGGGGGGAGGGTGTGAGGAGGCGGGGCTCAGCTGCTCAGTAGGAGTGACGCCACAAGCAGACGAACATGGCAACTGATGCCCGGGGACAGCGACCAGCGTGCCGAGCGAGCAACTTGGGCCCTGCACGGCTGCACTGGAAGGAGGCGCGAGCTTATCGGTTCCGGGGGAATGAGAAAATTGGAATTCTGCCACTACGAAAAGCGGGTTTCGTTGTTTTACCATCGCGTCACGGGTCTTCGTTGGTGTCTGACCGCTGAAATGCCATTCGGTGACTTTAGATCTCAAAAAAAATGAAAACCAAATTTTTCTTCCACATTTGCCCCTGCCCTTTCCTTCTTCTTTCACGTGAGAGCCCACGGACGGAACGGAGGGAAGAACGGATCGAGCGAGCGCTTCTTCCAGTCCATGCTCCACACCAGCCGCCGCCCCAAGAGCACCACGCCACCATCAGGCGTCCAGCCTCTGCGTGCTGTGCTTGTCGGAGCCACCGTCACCTGCGTCCCCACGTGGAGACACCGCTGCCAGTCGCCGGAGGTTCCTAGGCGTCGCTCGTCGGAGCTGAGACACCGCTGCCGGTCGCCGGAGGTTCCCGGGCATCGCTCGTCGGAGCTGCTGTCGCCCGCATCCCCACGTGGAGACGCGCTGGCATGGAGTAGAGGCATCTCGCCGCTCTGCCGCAATCCCGAGAGCGAACGCGGCCCTCCTCACTCCCTTCCACATCTCTGCCTCCTCGCTCAAGCACCTGCACACATCCAGAGCACCATGTTGTCTCGTGTGTGATTTACAGAACTTGGAGTCATCTAGTAGATTTGAAGATTCGTGACTTATTCAATTTATGCGTTGTAGTTTCCTTGATTCTGTGAGATGGCAATTGTCAATGTTTGGATCTGCCAATGATCAATCCGAATGTGAGAAATCCTGCTCTTGATGTTTATTTGGAGCTCCCACATTTTCTTTTACCTTGCTCTGTATGTGCCGGGGACGGGACCCCGCGGGGAATTCATCCCAGCACGGGGACAGGGATGGGGGAGAATCGTCCCTCGACAGCATTGACGGGGACGGGGACGACGTGGGGAGCTCGCCGTGGAAGGGGAGTGCGTGGGGAGATGCGGGCTGCCGTGGGGGAGCTCGTCTGGTCGTGGGAGAGACAGCAACACCGCCGCGCGGCAGAGGAAAGAATGAGCCGCGGCCTCGATCAGTTTCGGCGGCCTCCGTTCCGTCCATCCCTCTCTCTCTCAGGGGTAAATGGGGAAGAAAAATTCATTTTTCATTATTTTTGAGACCCAAACTCATGCAATGGCATTCTAGCGGGTGGATCGTGTCGCGAAGCCTCGTCAGGAGATGGCAAAATAGCGAAGCCCACCTTGCGCGATGGCAGAATTCCAATTTTCTCCCGGGGGAATCAATGCCTTTGGTAACCCGATACTGCCCGTTTGACCGCCCGACGCGTCGCTGTCGGCGCCACTGGGGCATCGGTTGCGTGCAGATGCAGTGTTTGCTCTCTCGGGTGCTTTAGTTCTCACCTAAAAATTTTATATCTCATCACATCGAATATTTTAAGATATACATGAAACATTAAATATAGATAAAAAAATAACTAATTATATAGTTTACATGTATTTTACGAGAAGAACCTTTTAGGCATAATTAGTTTATAATTAGACACTAATTACTATAGTTACACATGAGCTACGGTATCCTAAAAACTTAAACACGCCCTGCTCTCCTGCCCAACCCAGCAGGCAGCAGCGCAACGCACGGCATCTTCTGCTGGTGAACGACTGAACGCGACGGGGGGCTTGGAAGTTAAGGATTCATCACTAAGCGCAGTCAGGTTTCTGAACTCGCCGGCGATGGCGGTGCTGTAGCCGACTCAACAGTGAACACGGGGCAAGGGGGCACGAAGCACAAGCTACAAACAGGGTGTACGTACTCTTGCGATGTGCATCGCAGCAGTACGGGTTTTTCATAACACTCTGCTTGAGGTGCTGACGTGCTGTTCATACTCCGTATACTGTAGTGCAGGCGAATAGGCGATGTCGCTGGCTCTGTTCGATGTACTACAACTACTTGTCTACTTGCAGCGTTACGATTACAATGGCCAGCTGGATTTTATTCTCAGCGAAATGGTCAGTTGGATTAATTCCCCACGAAACGCGGTCACTTGGATTAGTTTAGACCTGACCGTCATGTTCTTCCATACTAATAATGGCTCGGATAAAAATGTCAACAAAAAAACTAATACGTACGGGCAATACCCGCCGGTGCAGCAGCCGCGTATGATTCGTGGTGATATTGGACATCCCGGAACCGGAAAATTCGGGTAAACACTTCGTACCAGCTGTACGTTAGCCGTAGCTGTCCTTTTTACGACCAAAGGGCTTTGCATATTATAACTACGCAGACGTATTGCATCAAATCATATCTACATCTATACATGTATATTATGTATATTATTATTGTTACTTAATACTTCATCCGTTTCAAATATCTATACATGTATATTACATATATTTTTATTGTTACTTAATACTTCATACGTTTCAAATTACAAGCCGTCCTGGCTTTTCTAGATTACTAGATACATAGTTTTTACATTATTGTCGGTACCTACACATTAGGGGTACCCTCAATTAACGATTAAGAAAAACAAAACCGCTACCTACAAACGAAACAGAGCAAAAAAATAGCGGACGAGATACCTCGACTGCGTTCCGACTCGCACGAGGCCGGCTCGACGGGACGCCTCGACTACGTTCCGACTCCGACTCGTACGAGGCACCCTCGACGGAACGCCTCGACCGCGTCCCGACTCGTACGAGGCCCGTTCGATAAGGCATCTCGACTATCGGCAACCTCCGACTCGTACGACTCCGGGTCAAATCGCTCGACCTATCTTACTCACCTGCTCTGAGGCAAAAGTCAGAGCATTTAATGCGACTATCTACTACCTCCTACCATCATGGCTACAGCTGTGACCGACGTGGAAGCAATGCCGGTGTCAGGTCTCACTTTTTATTGCCCATCCCAGGATAGGAGGTGAAAACCTGTCACTATGCATACCCTACCGTACACTGTTTCGCCACCGATCACCCTCGAGGGAGGATACGACAAGGTCCATACCCCACGATCTCGGGGATTCGGCCTTATCTGCCCATCCTCGACCCATCCTCGACCCAGCCTCGACCCACCGCCGGTCAGCAGGGAAGAGAGACCGACGTGGCACAGGTTCACCGTCTCGTCCCCGACGTCACTATGGTGTCCAGGGATGGCCGGCCATTCTAGGACACGTCGCTACAGCCACCTCTACAGGGATCGACAAAACTTCACCTCAAGGCACCCCGGCATCCCGGCCTCCTCTTACCCTATAAAAGGGCAGGCCAGGGCTCTACAAGGGGCAACGAAGGAAACAACGAACCAACCAACAAACGAGCAAAGACACACCACCCATCGATCAACATCTCAAGCAATCACCCTTGTACTCTGACTTTTTCTTTGAGACTTGGGCTCGGTTCCCTCTCTCACAGCTTGTAACCCCTACGCAAGCACTTCGGTGCAAGGAAATACAATACCCCTCCCTCCCCGCTAGACGTATGGCCTTCTTTTGCCCGAACCAGGATAAATCCCCGTGTATTCTCCTTGCATCACCATCCAGATTAGGGACACGCAACACTCACTCATTGGCTTAGGACCCCCACAGGACCAAACGCCGACAATTATATCTAGACATATAGTAAAAACTATGTATTTAAAAAAGACAGTGTGACTTAGAATTTGGAACGATGGAGTATTAAAGAGTGAAGTAATCCTTCTGTCAGTTTTTTCTACATTTTAAAGTGCACACGCATCTCTTGTGATCCGTATTTGATTTGGACTCATGACTTATACTCATACGGGTTAGAACATTCCCAAAAGTACCCAATATTTTCTTTCTAATAAAAATATGAAGTTTTACAACTCTAAAAAAGCATTGGAAAGAATAAAGAAGGCCATCTCCAAGAGTTTCTAATAATCCACTCCTAAAATGTAGAAAACAATTTTACATCAGGAATCGTATATTATTTCTAAATTATCCTAACCACTTTTATATATTCTTTCTCTCTTGTACATTTGCATCAGGAACCCTTTCATACTCTTTATTATTTCCACGCCCTTCCACCTTTAGATTGGTCGACAAACACGCGAGAGAGAAGATATGCGCGACTCCGAAGCACGTAACTTTACACGAAACCGGGTGACTTTTCTCAAGTTCTAAAAAATTAGAAAGATGGATTAGAAGTCGTTGGAGAGAAATTTTTTCTCATCTTACTAAAAATCAAGGATTAGAAAAGAATATAGGGAACTCCTGGAGATGCTCTTAGAACCCCGCGTGCTTGTACGTCCAACGATGATGTTGTGGAGTCTGATTCCGATACACATTGGAAGAGATGACACCCTCAAAATATCAAGTTATTTAGTTAATTACGCAACAAGGTGTATATTTCCACATCGGACTTGATTGTTATGGACAATATGCGTTCTTTGCATTACTGTTATCTTTGCTTGCTTGCACAACCGAAAAGTCAGACCTCCTCGAAGCGGATAGCATTTCACTAAGGGTTCGTTCAGGTAGGGCATTACGGCGCCAGGAATCAATCCAGCTCGTGGAAGCTTATATAAATTTTTTTACGAATAGGAAGCTTATATAAATTAATGTAACGATTCCAGCCGGAATTCTTCCTAGGTTTCATTCCCGGAAAAGCGAACAGAGCCTAAAGGTGTGTTCGGTCTCACTCCTCACTTTTGTATTTGGTTTGTGAAATGGAATGAGTTGATCCATCATCACCTCATTTGTCACAAGCTAATAACTAGTATATGCATGAGGAATGAGTTGATTCCACCAAAATTCATGAGATGAACTATGAGTTGATCCATCATCATCTCATTCCTCACATGCTAATAACTAGTATATGCATGAGGAATGAGTTGATTTCACCAAAATTTTATAGGATGAACTCATGATACATCACTCCATAAAGTATGGGTGACTCCATAAATCAAACATATCGTACTTTAGATATATTCCTAATGTTTTTCTCTAAGAATCATGACTCGCTTGGAACGAGAAACAACGAATTCTCAAAAGTTCATTCGCTTCGGGCAGAAAACCAGGGAACTTTTTTCCCATGTCTTTTTTTAAGGGCGCTGCTAGCGCCCGGACGTTCGGATCCGGGCGCTAGCATCCGGACGCGCCGCAGGAGGCTCCGCTTCCACCCCCGCAACACGCAACAGAAGATGATAATGAAAAAACTGCAACCGCGCACCGTCCCCACGCGCGCGGGGGGAGCGTATCGAACCCATCCCGCCCCCTCCCCCCGCACATACGGGGATCCGCCCCTGCCTCCCCTCTCCAGAACTTGCTAGCCCCCAACCAACCTTCGCCCAAGCAGCTACTGCGACAGTCAAGGACCTGCCTGCTGCACCAAATCATGAAAACCGACTGAAACAACGGCCAAACACCTACTAAAACAACGCCCAAACACCAATTGAACATGCAGAAACTAAAAGCTTGAAACAGACACACGAAGCTTGCTGCACCAAAACACATGAAACTACTGCAACAACGAGCGACAGCTACTTCACCATGCCGTTCAAACAAAAAAATTGAAATAAAATCTCAAACACACTCCAACATCTGCTGAAACACTACTGCAACAATGAAAAACAACCATTGCAACAAGGCGAAGAGGAGGAGGAGGAGGGAGGAAAGCTCATACATGTCCCGATCTACTTCTCCAACATCCAAATGGTTCTATTGAAACATACCTTTCGATCAACTGAAACAAGAGAAACATGCTACTGAAACAGGGGAAGGGAAAACGTCGCCGGATCTGCATCACCCCCCATGGATCCACCACGAGGAGCACCGCTTCTCCATGGATCCGCCACCGGGGGAGGCCCCCATACCGCCGTCGAGGTGGGGGAGGCGCGCCAGGGTGGAGAACGCCACCGTGCAGCTGCCGTCGACGTGGAGGAGGACGCTCCAGGGTGGAGGAGACCACCACGCCGCTGGATCTGCGCCTCCCCCATGGATCCACCACGGGGAGGGCGGAGCTCCATGGATCCACCACGCGCCGCCCTCTCTCGGTCACATGGAGGACGCGGGAGCCAGAAGGAAGGAAGGGGGAGGGAGGGGAGGAAGGAGGGAAAGGGAGGAGGTGCAGCTTGCCGGCGAGTGCTCCTCACCGCCGACGTCGCTAGGGTGGAGAACGCCACCACACAGCTGGATTTGCGTCGCTCCTCCATGGATCTACCATAGGGGGCCTGGTGCTCCATGGATCCACCACGGGGGACCCCAGAGCTCTGGATCCACCATGGGGAAGACCGCCACGGAGAGGAGCCGCCCCCCTCAACTGCAGGAAGCGATGGAGGGAGCAGAGGGTCACAGCGGGGGAGGGGGTGAAGTCAGAGAGAGGAAGGGAAGGAGGGGTGCCTAGCGAGCGGCGTGTGCGGAGGGCGCGCAGTGGAGGAGCAACGTGCGGAGGAGAGCGCGAGGCGAGAGGAAGAAGAAGCGAGGCGGAGCGAGCGAGTGGTGAGGGGGAAGACCGAAGAGGTGAACGAGCGGATAAGGGCCGCGGACGAGTGGACGAGGCGCGCTGAATGAGGCGTCCGGAAGGATCGGACGCTCGTCATGTATCATTACCGTTTTTTAAAACGATTTTTTCCATGTCTCAAACGGGCCTAATCGAACGCAATTGCCAATTTGCCATGAAATAAGATGTCACTGTAGTAAAAATGTAAAATACCCAGTATTCCGTTTGATCCGTGGAGATCTGAAATCTTGTTTATTGGCTTTCACCTGAACTTAAGCCTGGTCCACTTGTCAGCCTGCGTGAATGCTGAAGACGAGGCCGTTGTTCGTAGGAGAGGCCTCACGCTGCGTTCACGTGGGCCGACCGGCGGCGATGGCAGGCTTCGTAAGCAGAGAGGAGGGACCACCAGGCTGTCGAGGTGGTTGGTGCGCCTGAGAAGTGACGCCATTACTTACGTCAAAAAAACAAGTGACATCGTCTAGTGGATTGGATTCTCGCCCATCAAGGTCCGATTCCAACAAACCACGGACACTCTGCTTTGCAGCAACAAGATATTTGTGTAAAGCTTTACAGCTTATTGGTTGCGATGACGAATTTTCTGCGATATAGCTGTTGTTGGACTATTTTCCTTAAAAAGATTAATTCACTCACAGCCTGTTTGGATCTTTCAAAATATTTTGAAGGAAGTAAAATCTACTCTCTCTGTCTAAATTATAAGATATTTTATTTTTTTGGATAAATTATTTTTATTATGTACATAGCAAAAACTGTTATATCTAGAAAAGCCAAAACATCTATGATTTGGAATGGAGTGAGTAGACTAAACCCCTATTTATATCCATAGAGGTAATAGTTAGTTGCACATATTAGCTTTGTTGGATCCAAACGGTTCTAGCCAATAGTCTAGCTAATTGTTAGCTGAATACAAATTAACAACTATCTCACTAGTCAGACTAAACCAACTAATAGCTAGCTAGTTAATATTAGCTAGGAGCTGTTAGCTAGCAAGCTATTAGCAACTAATAAATTCAAATAGGACCTCAACTATCTAATTGGAATTTGACATTTGAAAACTTTTCAAAGTTTAGGGAGGGGGTGTAAGATAGAAGTAGATTATATTGATTCTCGTGCTCTATTTTTGCTCTGCAATTTATAGCATACTCTTAATCCCTCCCCACTACAACAACAGTGTAGCACACAAGTATCTCTCCCATGTGGCCAAGACAGCATATATGTAACGTATACATGTTAATTGAATGAATCTATGTCTAAATTGTAATTATTAGAATCAATTTATATTTCAAGGATCCAAATGAGACTTATTAATTCGAAGTATCACAACAGAAAAGAAGACAGGAAGTCATGGGAGTGGAAGCGATTATGCTCTGTCAATCTAGGCACAGGCATATGTACAGAGTACTTTGATTGATGAAGATATTTGAAACTCTTACACCAGTGATAAATTTACTCACAACTTGCGGTCAACTTTTGGCGGATAAGTTAGGCAGCCATCTGAATGCTTAGCAACAGAACTATCACGTAATATTGTGCTACTATATTGAATAATGTATAGGTGTTGGTACAAGTTAAATGCTTGATATCATCATCTCATAGCCTGTAGACTGGTCTCCTCCAAATTTTGTATTGTTATTTTTTAGCAATGGGGTCTACTGAAAATGATATCTCTAAATTAAACTTAGATGGTTAGGCTACTAGATATATGTAGAACAGGTCCCAGCAAGGTAAGGCAACCAAGGGGTTCCATTGACAGCAGTGTGATAACGGCGCAATCTTACAGAAGAAAAGACGGCCTTATCTACTAATTGTATATTGCGGACCAAATCCATTGGCAGCTAAACATCATACCACATGATTAGTCAGACCAATTGTTTTTTTCTTGTCTTTTCCAAACTTCACCTCAAGATATAAATTCCAAGTTTCGCCCTCCTCTATATGTTTTTTTTCATCTTGCTGCTAAATTTGAAAACGGTCATACATAAAAACACTTCTGATCAGATTCACACATAAAAACAAGTCGGTCGTTGCTACGGAATGGGCATAGCCGAATAGCATAATTGATTTTCTCTGATCACAGACAGGGGAGACAGACAGATACCCTTTTTGAGCTCACTGAGCGCTGTGCTGCGCCCGGCGGGCGACGCCATTTATCACCTCACCTCCTCCACCCGGGTGCTTACGTGGCGCGGCACCACCGGCTGATCGGCGCAGGAACGGAGTAAACGCTGGCTCTCCAATCCCCGTCGTCCTCCCTCACTCTCCCTTGCCGAGGCAGAGGCTTGCTTCTCCCTCCAATAATTCCCTTCCGCCTCTCCTCCCGTCCTCTCACAAGCCCACAACACCCGCAGAAATCACAGCGGCAGGGGCAGCAAAAATCTCCATGCCCACGCTCGGCCTAGATCTCCGGCGAGCTGGCCTCGCGCGGTAGCCCGATCCGCTCTCCGATCCCGGCCCCTGATGGGCGGCGAGGTGCCGGAGCCGCGCCGGCTGAGCCGCGCGCTCAGCTTCGGCTGCGGCGCCGTCCCCGAGGAGGCGCTGCACCTCGTGTTCGGCTACGTGGATGACCCGCGCGACCGGGAGGCGGCCTCGCTCGTGTGCCGCCGCTGGCACCGCATCGACGCGCTCTCGCGCAAGCACGTCACCGTCGGCTTCTGCTACGCCGTGGAGCCCGCGCGGCTGCTCGCCAGGTTCCCGCGGCTCGAGTCGCTCGCGCTCAAGGGGAGGCCCCGCGCCGCCATGTACGGGCTCATCCCCGAGGACTTCGGCGCCTACGCGGCGCCCTGGGTCGCCCAGCTCGCCGCGCCGCTCGACTGCCTCAAGGCGCTCCACCTGCGCCGCATGACCGTCACCGACGAGGACATCGCCGTGCTCGTCCGCGCGCGCGGCCACATGCTACAGGTGCTCAAGCTCGACAAGTGCTCCGGCTTCTCAACGAACGCCCTCCGCCTCGTCGCCCGCTCCTGCAGGTAATAGATACCCACCCGTGTTTCTGTTCATCTGCTGATCTGCAACGCCGTGTTTGTTCAGCCTGCTTTCTCATTACACGGTGTGCTGGGAAAGTAAGCTGGGTTGTTGCGCACTTGAGATCAAGGTAATAAATAGCGTATAGCGGGTTGGTAGCGGATTGGCGTCGAGGTAGCGGATTGCGGATAGCGGACGATATTGCGGACGATAAGTTCCAATAGCGGCACACAATAGTCCCATATAATTTTAAGTACATATATCATGAATAATGAGTATAAATAATTTTAAGTACATATATCATGAATAATTTTAAGTTTCACAGCCGATGCGTGAGTATTTGAATTTGATGTGTGAGTCATAGTGGGCTGGACTAATTAGGGATATTTGCTTTCATGCTATTGCGGCCTGCTACGTGCAATTGCGGCTGCAATATCGGCCCGCTATTCAGAATTGCGGCCGCAAAATTACAGGATGCAAAGTTCAGAGCGCTACCTCATAGCGGTAGCGGCAATGGACCGCTACCGCTATTGCGAGTGCAATTGCGGCCGCTACCGGCGCTATTTATTACCTTGCTTGAGATCTTTTCCCCCTCTTAGAGAAATCATGATTGATCCGGTGGATAAGAGCCGCGTGTCAGTTTCTCCAAGTAGTCAGCTCGCCCGCTTCTGGATTCTCCTTCTCTCTTTTCTGAGAAATTGGCATGGGCAAAGCTCTGATGCCATCTTAGGTCATAACATGCAAGAATTTTCTTGACTATAAATCGATAAGAGCTTTGGATATGCAAAAGACACATTCATAATACTGCTGGTTTGACCATTAGTCCAGTGTTTTTTTTTGTTTCCTTGGTCATGCTACGCGAGGAGTCCCCAGTTCTTTGTACAACAATTTCGCATAAGCAGGCTGTTTGAGGTGTCGACAAAATGACTGGTGATCTATCACTCCCAGGAGGCCAGGAGTACTCATGTACCACGTTGATTGGAATTGAACATGACTACTCTTTCCCCAATGAAACATATTTTTGACCAAAATTCAGTTGCAGCTTTGCGCGTTGTCAATTTCAGTTATCAACCAATTCAATCATGAACACATCTGTATTTCAGGCAGCATCTTTTCCCCTTCTCTCTTCTTCCCAGAAGTCTTTCAGATGGTTTAATCTTTTATTTCTTAGTTTGAATTATGTAACGATGGTGTTGAATCGGTTGACTAAGGAAGTTGAATAATAGATGTTCATGGAAGTCATATATATATATATATATATATATATATATATATATATATATATATATATATATATATATATATATATATATATATATATATATATATTATTTTCTACTCCTAGGGAGTAGTTACTCCCATGTTTATATCTCAAGATTTAGGGTGTATATGACCGAACGAAGCGTATATACATGAAGTATATGATCATACTAGACCATCTATGGTATTATATATGTCAAGTATGCATCCATACATAGAGTATATGGTCATACTTATTTTATATAGTACAGTAAGTGGTATTTTCATAATATATTAAAAAGTATGGGTTCCTTTGAAATTTTTTCGCGTAAAAAGATTTGGAGTATATTAGTATGAGTATATAAACATACTCAAAGTGATAAACTACTATGAACACATACTTAAGATGGGTTTTTAAAGATGGGAGTAACTACTCCCGGGAGTATAGAAAATGCACCCTATATATATATATATATATATATATATATATATATATATATATATATATATATATATATATATATATATATATATATATATATATATATAACTTCCATGAACATCTATTATTCAACTTCCTTAGTCAACCGATTCAACACCATCGTTACAGAATTATTACCCTATATATAGAGAGAGAACTATTACCCCACAGTTGGCTACAAAATAACTTATTTTGTAGCCACTTTGAGTTACGATAATTGCTATGCTAATTTACGAGATTATAGTAACTCCTTACTATGTGATTTACTATAACATTATGGTAAATATCTCCATGTGTTATAGTAATTCAACTATCGTAAATATATACTGACATTGTCGTAAATTAGTATATAAAATTATCGTAAATAGAGGTGGCTACAAAATAACTTATTTTGTAGCTAGCTATAGAGTATACTCTCTCTCTCTCTCTATATATATCCATCTCAAATGTTTACTATTATTTTTTGTGTGCTGAAGCTACTTTCCTTTTTGATACTGGAGGCCAGAAACCATGGTGGATGCTCTGTTGCAATTGCAAGTCATTTTTCCTCATGAAAAAATTGCACTGGTTTCTTTAGCAAGTCTTTTTTACGTATTATTTACTGATGTACAGTGAATTTATCATTCTATAGTTGCTATGACTACATGATATCACAACAGTAACATGTAATAAATCGTCTTGACAGATCTCTGAGAACTTTGTTCCTGGAAGAATGCACAATTGCCGATGAAGGGAGTGAATGGCTCCATGAACTCGCTGTCAACAATTCTGTTCTGGTGTCACTGAACTTCTACATGACAGAACTCAAAGTGGAACCTGCTGATCTGGAGCTTCTTGCAAAGAACTGTAAATCATTGATTTCTTTGAAGATGAGTGAGTGTGATCTTTCAGATCTGATTGGTTTTCTCCAAACCTCCGAAGCATTGCAAGAATTTGCTGGAGGGGCTTTTTTTGAAGTTGGAGAGTACACCAAGTACGAAAAGGTCAAGTTCCCACCTAGGTTATGCTTCTTGGGGGGTCTTACCTTCATGAGTAAAAATGAGATGCCTGTTATCTTTCCATATTCTGCAATGCTTAAGAAACTGGACTTGCAGTACACTTTCCTCACCACTGAAGATCACTGTCAGCTTATTGCTAAATGCCCCAACCTACTGGTTCTTGAGGTAATGCTTTTGTACGTCTTTAATATTACCTGTGTGTCTAAAATAAGTGACTATCTAATTTCAACTGACAAGATGGATGTTCTCGACAGGTGAGGAATGTGATTGGGGATAGAGGACTAGAAGTTGTTGCTGCTACATGCAAGAAGCTACGAAGGCTCAGAATTGAGAGGGGGGATGATGATCCCGGTCAAGAAGAGCAGGGAGGAGTCTCTCAGATAGGCTTGACAGCGGTAGCTGTTGGCTGCCGTGAACTGGAGTACATAGCTGCCTATGTATCTGATATCACAAATGGGGCGCTGGAATCCATTGGTACCTTCTGCAAGAATCTCTATGACTTCCGGCTTGTTCTACTTGACAAACAGAATAAAATAGCAGATCTGCCACTTGACAACGGCGTCCGTGCTCTATTGAGGAATTGCACCAAACTTCGGAGGTTTGCCTTCTACTTGAGACCGGGAGGGCTTTCAGATGTAGGCCTTGGTTACATTGGACTATACAGTGGAAACATCCAATACATGCTGCTTGGCAACGTTGGTGAATCTGACAATGGATTGATCCAATTTGCAATGGGATGCACCAATCTGCGGAAGCTCGAGCTGAGGAGCTGCTGCTTCAGCGAGCGAGCTCTGGCAGTGGCCGTGCTACAAATGCCCTCGCTGAGGTACATATGGGTGCAGGGGTACAGAGCCTCTCAAACAGGTCAGGACCTCATGCTCATGGCCAGGCCGTACTGGAACATTGAATTTGCGCCTCCCTGCCCCGAGAGCGCTTATCGGATGATGGCAGATGGACAGCCTTGTGTTGACACCCATGCCCAGGTTCTTGCGTACTACTCCCTTGCTGGAAGGAGGCCGGACTGTCCTCAGTGGCTGGTTACTTTGCATCCTGCGTGACTGTAAATACGTCAAGCTGTCCGAGTGTGGTTATTGTACCATCTGCTTGTGTACCGTAATAAACTCTGGTACTGTAGTGGAGGCGTAGTGCAATAAGGTGCAGTTGTTGCTTGTACTAGTATCTAATCCTAGGAGGATGTATACTAAGTTGTTCTATGCTTTCCTTTCCCCGGAATTGTATCTTGCTCCACTGTAAATATCAGAAATAGCCTACTAGTTTTGGCTGTGCCAGATAAAGTTGGAATCATGGATCTCAGGTGCATTGCATGCACAAGAACAGATGAGCCGAAAGCGACTACGTTTTGTCATTCTCAATAATTGATAAAGAGGCAATGCATTTTGGACGTGTACTAGAATGTGTGGGCTCTGAAGCTCGAGTCCAGGTCCAGTCCAGCACCAGGAAGACGACGGTCCACTTGGAGCCCCTACGTGAAGTAGTACGTGGTCTCGGTGGGCAGAGACATGGGCCGTCGCCGAGTGGTGGGGGACCCCCACCCACTGCCCCCCAGCCAATGGCCAACTGCTTGGTGACTAGCAGTAATGGCTAGCGAACAAAAAACGTACCCCCGCCGCTGAATCGACAACTGGGGGCGGCTTTCCTCGTCGGGAAAAGGACGTTTCTGTCAGCTTGCCCATGGATTCTGGGGCACCATTTCACGAAGAAAGAACCCGGTTGATCTGAACATGCCAAGGGCAGATACGGGGTTAGGAGCTGCTGGAGTCTGTTGTTACGTCCACTTCTGTAACATTCCAACTGAAAGACGTTTTATATAGTAATTTCCACCTAGGATTCTAGAATGTTACTCTATCAATCCAAATCTTGAGACCAGTTAAACAAACATGTATAGACGAGATGGAAGCACCTGGCTCTATCTGCTCCATGCAGGGAAAGCTGAATCTCAACAATCGCAACAGTTGTGTTTGGTGTAAAATCAGAGAGGAATTAGAGAGAATTCTGAATTTCACACGGCGCATAAAAAGGTTAAAAACATTCTATGTGCGTGCCATATTTAGGCCCTGTTTGAATGCCCCGATAATTGGACCAAAACATCTGTACATTACAGGCCCTATTTTTTCTCCGACACAGGCCTAAGTTCATTGTTTGGATTACTGGTGAGCCCACTTATTTTACATTCGGTTTGGCCCAGAACCAGTGTAAAAAAATGTCATCTCCTGACGTCGGGCCTTGTTCCCTGTTCGCTTCACTGAAAAGCCAGACTGAAAAGTACTGTTCGCTTATTTGCTGTGAGAGAAAAAATGATACCTTAGTTGATAAGCCAGACTGATAAATTCAAGCGAACAGGGCTATATCTCTACTCTAAAAAAAGTAAACTGGACCTGTTCACCCATGCATGGTGAAGCTAGAGTGCTACGCTTCACCCTTCAATTTTTGGCGCTGACATGTAGGCCCCACCACCCCATGCCCTCTCTCCCGCACGCCTCCCCACTCCCCAAACCCAACCCTCACCAGCCATGCATGCCGCCGCCCCACCCCTCCCAGCCGATGCTGCAGCCCCGCCCTTGCACTCTGCCAAGCCGCTGCCCCTCCTTCTCCCAGCCCCGTCCCCTCGCTCCTAGGTTCGGCTACCTCCACGGTCGCTCGCCCCTGCTGCTCGAGCCCACCCACTGACCTTGCCCGACCTCGCCCGATTTCGCCCCCTTCTTTCCTACGCCCAGGGCAGGTACCAGCGTCTGCTAGATCTCGTCGGCGTGCAAGGCAGGCCGGGCGCTGTAGTCCTTCGCCACCTCTTACTTCAGGGGCGTCTTAGAGCGGTTGTCGAAATCGTTGCCGGGCCAAATGGTGATCCCCTAGGCCTTAGCGGGCCGTAGGAGTGTTTTCAGCCCTGTGTCTCTTCGTTCCCGCAGCGTCGGGAGCCGCGTCCAATCCTAGGACGAGGCTAGAAACCACCGCGCCGTCTTCGTAAATGGTGATCCCCTAGGCCTTAGCGGGCCGTAGGAGTGTTTTCAGCCCCGTGTCTCTTCGTTCCCGCAGCGTCGGGAGCCGCGTCCAATCCTAGGATGAGGCTAGAAACCACCGCGCCGTCTTCGTCTTTAAACTGTCCATTATGGGCGCATGGGGGAGCCGAGGGGGCACGTCGTGCCGCATCTGCTGCGACGGTTGGTGTTAGCGCCGGTTGGGCTCCCCGCAAGCCTTCAATAAATTACGGCCTCCACAGTGTGTTGCTGTTCATTGCCGCCCTAGCCTCAGCCGGCCAGTTCCCAGCGCTTGCCTTCTCCTCTCCTGTGCTTCATCCATGGAACGTGGGAAGCACCTTGCCGGCGATGCACCTGAGGAGAGAAGGCCCGCTCGACACCATCTGCTCGAACAGGGGTGAGGGAGGTGTCTTCCCGTTTCCTCTCACTGCGGTCGTGAGTTTTCTTCTAACCTTTGCCTCTGCTCAGGGCTGCGTCAGACGCGTGCCCGGTCCTAGAGTCAGAGCGACTCCGGGAATGCCTTGAGGCCGCCCAGGCCGCACTTCGGGCCGCCGAGGAGGAGGCGGAAACCGTCCGCACCCAGTTGGCGGACGCCAACGGCTGGGTAGCCGGTAGGTTTTTTTCTTTTTGGCGATCGTCGTTCTCCTCCTTCTCGGTTCGTCTTTTCCCTGATTTTGCTTGTTTTTGTCAGAACTGGAGGCGGAGCTGCAGACGCTCCGCCAAGCCGCGGACACTACCGTGGTCTTCATGCGTGCCCAGGGCGAGTGTCTTGAGGAGCGCCTCCTCGACATCCTGAGCGCGTCCGGGGCGCGGTGGAGTACGGTGTCCACCATGGGGCGGCCATCGCCCTAGCTGCGGCCCAGGTCCGGTCGGGCCACGAGCTTCGCTTTCTAGTCGGCTTCCAGGAGGGCGAGGGGGTGGCTGATCACAAGAGGCTCATCGAGGACTTCAACGAGGCTACAGACGTCGTCGTCGCCGAAGTGCCCGTCGAGGAGGTCATCCTCGAGGCCCTGTAGTTTGTACTTAGGGCTGGCCTCTCATGAATAAAAATGATCTATTTTGTCCTCCGTTATTTGTGAAATCTTGTTTATGTTTCGGATGCTGTTTGCCGCAGTCAGATGGTTAATCCTCAAATTGGTGGGGTCTTAGTCGGTACCGATTGTCTTTCGCAAACTTATTAGTCCGCCCTTTCTCTATGCTATAAGCGTTTTTTCGTCCTCCCGTGACTTGGCGCCAGGTATTTCGTGAGGCCGACCCCCGTGCCCCTACGCGTGGTGAGGGTCGAATCGTGGGGTCGGGATGCCCACGGTGCTTTCACACCCGGGCGTTCGCCTCTTGGTGTGTCTTTTGTTCATTCCCCCTCACGTGTTTTTCCAATAAAATGGAGGGGTTGAGCCGTGCCACGATTTTCCTCGCTGGTCGAATCATGGTGCTCGGTGAGCTACTAACAGGTCAGTTCGAGTGGGGCCCCGGTTCCTATTCGTAGGGATCCGGCTTGGGTCGGCTGGCGACCGACTCTAGGTTCCCGACGGCCAATCCATATAGTTCCTGGGTCCGTTCGACCGGTTCCGGGGGCTCGTTGCCTTTCCTCAGGAAAAACCATGGTCCGGCTGCAGTCAGGACTCGAACGCGGGTCGGGATGCCCATGGCGCACGTGCGCCTAGATACTGGCCACTAGCGGGCTCATCCCTTTTTGCCCCTCACTCTGTGGGTGCCCAAAGTGGCTTTCGAACCCTCCGATGGGCCAACCTTCGAACTCTTGGGCCTTATTGGGCCATAAGAGCGTTTTCAGCTCCGTATCCCTTTCTTACCTGCGATGGTTCCTATCCCGGTTGCGTGTCTTTTGAGGGAGCGAGCGGTCGGTGGTACGCGTGTAGCTGGTTGAAACGACGTGACAGTTTTGACGAGATGGGGCAGCGCATGAATCCAGGCGGGCGATTTGCCTTTCTCTTCCCCTTCTTAAATACAGGGGGTTTCCCCTGTTTTCTCGCCACACACGAACCGTCGTCCTGCCCCTTCACTTCCAAGCCGCCATCCACGCCCGTGTTTCTCAGTGCCGCCACGGCCGCAACACAGTTAGGGTTAGGGTTCGCGTCACCGTTGAAGCTTTCGCCTCCCAGCTCCCATTGTCTAGAGATGGACGTGTGGCCTTGTTCTGACGTCACCCATTCACGGATAGAGGGCCTCGTCAATAAGGTCCTCCTTCGGGCGAGGACCACCGTGAACGAGTGGGTCATACCTGACAATGAGGACGAGCTAATGCCATAGATGGGTACGTTGTCTCCTTCGTCCCCTTCCACGAGTGCGGCCTAACGATGCCCCTACACCGGTTCCTCCAGGGGTTGTTGGACTACTACGACATCGAGCTGCAACACTTGAACCCCAATGGGATCCAGCACGTCGTGGCCTTTGTCGCGTTGTGCGAGGGGTTCCTGGGGATCGAGCCGCACTTCGAGTTATGGAGGTACTTCTTCATCGTCTCCCTGCACGAGAGGGTGGAGAGAGAGAAGGAGAAGAAGAGAGAGTTCAAGGTACCTGTGGGAAGCGCGAGCATCCGCCTCCGGGGGAATCAGGCGACGCAGTACATGTCATTCTCATTGATGATGTCCAACAAAGGGTGGCATAAATAGTGGTTCTACTTAAAGAACGACCCCACCACCCCCTTGCCGATCTTCTCCGGCAGCTTCATCGAGTCGGCGCCGAAGACGTGGGTGTGGGGTCCCCCTACCAAGGAGCAAGATAGGATCGAAGACCATGTGAAGGCCATTGCCATCTTGAAGGAGCATGGCCTCCGCGGAGTAAGCATCATTGGGGCGTACCATGTGAGGAGGCTTGCGTCATTTATGGCCAGCGCCCTCTCAATGTATCAGATGACGCCCGGATCGCCGCCCGATGGGACGGTGATGCTCGTCGGGGACGCACTCAGTGTTGGCGAGGTGGAGTAGTGTCTCAAAGAGGCGACAGAGGTGCCGTCATCGCCATCGGGGGAGATTGTCCCCATATACCCGGTATCGGGGCATCCGCCGATGCGACCGGACGCGGGCTTTGTCGAATTCGTAAGTCCTCCCTCCTTCTTCGGATGATGTTCATCCTTCATTCTTTGTCAATTTTCTAATTTCACCACTTGACCCTGAAAGTCAGATTCTTGCAGCCGGGACTTGTTTTTTGAGATTCGGTAGCGCCGTTGCCGGAGGATGCGGAGCGGAGAACGGCGAACCGCCTCACGGCCGAGTGGGAGAAGCAGAAGGACACCGAGAAGGCAAAGGAGGAGAGGCAACAGAAGCGGGATCAGGGAGAGGACACCGACAACGACGATGACAATGATGATGATGAAGATGACAACGAGAAGGAAGAGGGGGTCTGAAAGCTCTATGTTTGGTGTTGGTAATTAGTGACAATGCCCAAGTGCTAATCTTATGCTTAAGATTATATGTAGCAAAGGATGATTAGCACATAGCATGGTAAAGCATGATGATCAAGTGTGGATGATGAAGTGCTTACCATGGTGATGAAGGAGGAACAAGGTGCAACCCTATGATGATCAAGGCAAAGGTATATGCTGGGGGTTGTACTTTGGTAACCAGGACACCTAGTGGGTGTGGTTATATTATAGGCTAGATAGTCGTACTATAAAGAGGGGAATGACGTGGCTATTGACCTCCTAAGTGCCTCTAGATGTGCATTTCATAATCATATGCATTTGGATAGAGCGCATATTCTCTTCGCCCTACGTGCTTAACTTGAAACTGAGCTAAAACTTGTGCTAAAGTGTTACACATATCTAGTATAGCTCATATGTGAAAGGGTGAAACCAGTGGAGCAAGAAAAGATAGAAATTTGCTTGAGTTAGAGGCGACAGATGTCGGCTCCAAGAGCGACAGACGCCATGGGCGTGTCTGTCGGGCAGCCCTAGCTGCGGCTCTTAGCGCGCGCGTGATAAACGCGCTATGTCAGCGTCTATCGGGCGCGTATGTCGGGCGTTCACCGGATGTGTCTGTTGGCTTGAAAACGGTCGCGGGTCCTTTCTGGACAGCGTCCATTGTCGCGACAGACGCCGAGGGCAAAACCGATGGACACGTCAGACGCTGATGGAGATGACCATTGAAATTTGAAGATCGAGGACACGTGGTGCGATCGTGTGCGATAGATGCGGGCACGGCGTCTGTCGATGGTGCGATAGACGCGTCTGTCGCCCACGTAGAGTGCCCAACGACTCTTTTCGAAGGGGTACCTCTATATATATATGTGTTGGCCGGCTCTAAGGCAATACTCTTGGCATTTTGACATTCTTGACAACCCTTTGAGCTGAGCAACTCCCCTCCCACTCATCTCTCTTGCTTGATCACATATTCGAAGTGAGATTGAGTGATCGAAGTGCATTTGCTTATGATTTTACATCTAGTTGGCACTTGGGTGTTCTCTTGCTGCGGGATTCTTGTTTCTCTTGGTGGTTGTCGCCACCTAGACGGCTTGGAGCAGCTTGGAGGAGGTCCAGCACGAGTGGTGTTTGTTCATGGCTGGCTCCAGCATTGTGAGGGGTTCTTGTGGTTCCCTGGCGGAGCACCGAATTCCAACTCTAGTGGATTGCTCATGTTATTGCAACCTCTTGCCATTTGGTAGGTTCTTGTGGCGCCTTTTGAGAGGCTTGGTGTGTGACCGATTAGCCACCGAACCACATGGTTGAAGAGGGACACAATGGGGACTAGCGTGCCGGCAAGCACGTGAACCTCATGATAAATCTTTGTGTCATTACTTCTACATTGTGATTGATTGATCCCGGTGTTCGGTTATCTTGGAATTCATTGATCATCATTCTTGGTTGGCTCAATTCATTGCCCCTCGGTGAAACCCCTCTAACTCACACTTGCATTACTTTCATAGTTGTATCTTGCTAGTTTATTTAGTGTAGCTAGAGTAGCTCTTTGCTTTGATAGCTTGCTAGCTCTAGTTGTTTTCTTCTTGAGGTTTAACTTGTGCGGTTGTGTGACATTCATTAGAATTGTGTATTAGATAAGTGGCTTGCAAACCCCCTTTAGGCTAAGCAAAACTAGCATCACGCTATTTGTTATATTGATAAACTTGTTTAGCATACTTTGTAGGAATTTTTAATAGGCTATTCACCCCCCTCTAGCCATCAAGACCTTTCAGGGTCGGCGGCGTAGCGTCCGCCGACTAGGATGAGATGGCACGCGATGATGAGGATGAGGCTGTGGGCGATGGTCCGTCCTCACAACTGATGGAGGCGGATTAACCCTCCGACGTACCCTAGGGGCCGTCGAACGCGAGCCACCCCGTGTTGCCCGGTCCCTTCGAGCAGCCGGGGTCAGGCGGGCTGGCCACAATGCTTCACCACCTATTGGTGCCGAGGTATCCCGTGAATCCCCTCGCCCTTGTCGCTTTCAGTGGGTCTCGTTGTGGTTTTAATGTCTTGTTGATGTTGCATTACCGGCCGATACATTACTCCTCTAGCGTTGGCGTCGAGGTAGAGCGCCGCTCTCTGGGTGGCACGACAGCCGCCGGTTAGCACCGCCGTGCCCGGTTCGGGTGGGGTTAGTGCTAGGACGGCCATGGGGCCACCCGTTCAGACACCGTCGGAGGCGACGACCCCATTCGTGGGGGACAGCCGGTGGCGGGCATGGGGGAGGCGTCCTCGGTCACCCAGGAGCGGTCGGTCGCAGCCGTGTCGTCAATGTTGATGGCACGTGGGAGGGCCGCCGGCCACGCATGTGGCAGCGTCCGCGGCGGAGCGGATGGAGAAGAGGCGGTCGGGGGAAGACGACGCGTCTAGGACGCGTGGTGGGCGTGGCGCAACCGGATGTGACCCAGCCTCCATGGATGAAGACGGAGTTACCTGAGGCAAGGCAGACTGAAGGGGATATGTCCTCTGCATCTCCAGAAGTCATGGTGATGGTGTCGCGCACCGCGTCTGCGCCGTCGTCGTCTGCCGTCGGCAGAGGGGTCGTCCTGGTAGAGAGGCCACGACAGGAGGGGTCATTGGCAACTTGCGCTGGCATGGAGCCATCCTAGACCCCGGTCCGGATGGGGACCGATAGGCCACGGCTTGAGTTAGTAGACTTGCAGAACCCGGAAGCTCGCCGTTCGTCCTCGATGACCCTGCGGAGAAGAAGGAATGGCGCTGCTACCACAGGATCATGGGAGGCGTAGTGCACCTCTTGAACGCTGTGCTAGTCATGGCAAACGACGGGCTGAAGCAGTTGAACAGCGCCACCGACCCCTGCATGGTACAACGCGTTTGTGCCCCGATTGTCGTTTTTTGTTTTGTTGCTTCTAACTCATGTTCCTTCCGCAGTCACTGATGGCGCGTACCTAGGAGAAGTCCTTGTTCCTTCATCGGTAGAAGGAGACCTGGGACCGCCTCATCGCGGAGGCGGCCGACCTGTGGACCCAGGAGGCGGAGGCCTGCCAGCATGTTGAGGAGGCGGAGAAGATGGTCTTGGACTTGTCCGAAAGGGTGCGCAAGGATGGCGAGGACACCGCGCAAGTCATGAGGGAGCGCGACGAGCTACGTCGGTGGGATGCCGAGTCCCACCAGTAGGTCCACAACCTCCAAGGCGAGCTTGAGAAGGAGAAGGGGCTAAAGCCGGTGGCCTAGGAGAAGGTCACCGCACTGGAGGCGAAAGCCCGTCAAGAGGCCACGGTGTCCGAGCGGCTCCACAAGGAGCGAGACGACTCGCATCAGACCGAGACGAGGCTTCACACAGAGCATGACGAGTCCCTGTGAGAGCGCGACAGCGCCCAGCAGTGGGTCAGCTCCCTCCAAAGCGATCTCAAGAGGGAGAAGGTCCAAAAGCGGGAGACCAAGGGTGTCTCTGCGAGGCTCGCCCTGGACCTAGGTCAGAGTCAGAAAGAGCTGACCGAGGTGAAGGAAGCCCTATAGAGGGAGGTCGTGGTGTATGCAATGAGCGCCTCGCCACCAACTTAGTCTACCATGACCTAGTGGTGCCTCAGCCGCCGGAGATGAGCTTGCTTGTGGCCTGCATCACTCTCATCTCGGACCACGTACGGGAGCTTGAAAGGGGTGCCTTCCAGGCGGGTATTCATCGCACCTTCGCCAACGCTCGCTCTGTAACACCCCTGGGTGTTAAGCATGCATTATCACCTCAAAGCATAAGCATTCAACATCATTGCATGATTAGCCTTGTTTGATTTGTAGCCCTTTTCAAATTTAACTTGAAAGACAAATAAAATGGGAACCCTAAGTTTAAAATGAATGTTAAAAGGTTGGTGTACTTTTTAGAAGTAGCAATTTTAAATAATCTAGAATAAATCAACTTGATTATTGGAGCAAAAATTTGGATTCAAATTCTCCTCAAATTCTGTTTTAAAATTTTTCTAAATAAATGAGTTTTGATTTTTAAATTAGCTTTAAATCTCAAATTTAAAATCTATTGGGAATTTTGAAAAATGTTCTATATGAAAGTTGTAGAGAATAAAATTTTGAACAACTTTCATTTTGGGTCAAATTCCTGAAAACCCCTTTTTCATCCTCAAATTCAAATTTCAAACCGAGATTTAAAATATGGAAATTATTTGAAAAAGAAAAATCAATTTTTCGCCTTACTGGTCTTCGGCCTCATTTCTCGGCCCACGGCCGAAGCCGGCCTGGCCCGCCTCGCGCCCGCGCCCGCGCGCGCGCTCGCGCCAGCGCACGCCGCGCTCAGGCCGCGGCCGCCGCGTGGCCGCCGCTCGCCGCCTCCGGCGTACGGGTGGCGAGCCGTGGGCTCCACCGGCCGCGCCACGCGCCTTGAAGCCGCGCCCGCCTCTTCCTCGCCAGTCACTCTCGCACTCTCCTCCTCCCGGCCTCGCGCGAGCAGCAGCCGCAGCCGCTCGCCGCCTCCGCGCGCTCGCCGCCGTTCCGCCCGAGCGAACACCACCGTTCCCGCTCAACGGCCGCATCATTTCTCGATTCATCTCGCCACCGGCTCCGCCACATTCTCCTCTTCTCCGAACGGGGTTCGGTATCCCTTGCTCGCCGACGGTGAGGCTCAATTTCTTCCTTTCCCGCTCGCGCCACCGTCGCCGGCCGCCGGGCTCGAGCTCCGCCTCCGGCGCCCTCGCTCCCTCCTTCTTCCCTTGCTTCGCGCGGTTGTGCTCGCCACCCTTGCGCGGGAGCCATGCGTGCTCGGGGTTTCGGCTCAGAGCCGGAGGTCGGCCGTTGGCCGACGGCGACCACCGCTCCGCCTCCGCGACGTCGGGGCCACGGCGCCCGTGGCCGCGCTCTGCGTCCGCCTCCTCCCCTCTTTGGTGGCTGGGCCACCGGCTTGGGCCAAGCCGCCAAGCCAGGCCGCCCCCCCCTTCTGTTTCCCGCGCGGCGCCCAGCAAATTTCGGCCGCGGACCAGTGCTGCCGCGTGGGCCGGCCCGTTCAGCAATTTCAAATTTCGTTTTTGAATTCTTATTATTATTTGGGAAAAGAAAATGCTTTAGAAAATGTTGTGTACAATTTATAGCTCCAAAAATCATAAAATAAATTTTAAAATGTTCCTTGTGAATAGATCTACAGTTTAAAAATATCCCATGTTATTTTTGTGACACTTTATTGTACAATTTTATTTAATTGTTATATATGCTGTTATTTTAGAAAAATTGCAGTAAATAAAATAATATAGAGAAAAATACGATTCTTGTTGCATTACTCTTTATTAGTGATGTACTTTCTAGGAAAAATGCTAGTGAAGCATGTTTTGTGGGAAATTTTTGAAGTGTAGTTCAAATGCCTTTATTTGATAATATTTGTTATTTTTAGTAGAAAGCAAAATTTGTATATAACATACTTATGATAATTTTTCTAGTATGTTAGTTTACTGTTGGTAACCTAGGAAAAATGTGAAATCTGTTGTTTGATACTTTTCCTAGTATAAAACAATTTCATGCTCATATTTAGGCTATAATTTGTTTATTTTGTACAGGTAGTTTTACAGTTCCATTTACCATGAAAATTTAGTGGTAGCTTAGTTAGGGTAAGAATACTCTACTGTAATTTTTGTAGATTTTTATCTACACCAGAGATAGGTGTTGCAGTACAACCCTAGTTAAATAAGGAATAAATGATTATTCTTTATGAGAATTTAAGAAGAATAAAATATGTTTGGTGTATCTTTGAAGCATCACTAGGTCTTGCTGATGTTGTGAGTGAGTTAGGGTGGTAAGGTTTGGTTATTTAGGGTCACTTGTTTGTGTCAGGTGTATGATAATTAGTGTAATCAAATTGGGTAAACCTTAGGGTACATGTTCTTGGATGACGTGGACTACCTTGTAGAAGATGAAGTTTTGTACTAACTGCTCATTCCATGTGCTCGTCTGCATCTCATGTCACCTCATCATTCCATCATAATCCGATGCATCATTCGCATGTACTTATGCACTTGCATCATACAGGATCGCAGGAGGAGTCGCAGGCAGCAGTACCGGAGGAGCAGGCTTGGACGGACCAGCAAGAGCCCCAGGCACAGGAGGTGCCCGAGGAGGAAGAGCCAGGCGAGGAACTGCCAGAGTGCGTCGACCACCATCCTAGCTCGTTCGAAAGAGGCAAGCCCCGGAGCATTATAAGTCTCCTATTTTACAAAAGTTATTCTTTATTAACTGGTTTATAATTATATATTGTTGCATTAAGTCATAGGAGTTGAGTGGAACCGTTGTTGCATTACTATCCTTGTCCACCAGAATAATGTTACCTTATTAGGTCAGGATCGAGTAAATTGCTTAGCCATGCTTAGATCGGTAGAAGTCGGGTGATTTCCTGTCACCTGCGAGTTATAGGTGAATACCTGGCTATGGTTAGCAGTATTGGTGAATCTTGATAAGTAACCAAGTGTTGGTGAATAAACGGAGACCGGGCGGAGTCTTATAGGGTTTTGGACTATAGTGATTCCGTCTGTGTCGATTAAGGACCGATCGTTGCTCGTCCCTCTTGTCATGTTGAACGCATGTCTCACATTTAGCTGGCCGAATAAAGTACCTTTCGACCGCGAAGCTAGTGACACTTTTCGAGCCGGGATAAACTCGGGTTGGCAGACTGGTGTTGAAGGGGGTGTACGGGGACGCGAAGAGTAAGCCCAAGGTGCGTCCTGGCAGTCGGGCGGTCCCTGGGTAGTGTGATCCATGATTGTTATCCCGCGGCTTCTTGGAAAGTGTCATTGGTGATCTACGCGACCCTGACGGGGGAAGCATGGTTTGTGTGAGGAATAAATCTCCAGCTGGATAGGAATTCGATTCGAATCGCCGTCGCTCCCGGTTAGTGAGCACTTGACTCGAGCTACGGCATCGTAGTATTAATGATGGAACACGGATGGTTATGTGATTAATATGGGAAATGCTAAACCTGGGATGGTAACCCTTGATGTTAATGGTCAATCAAGTGATTGTTGTAGCAATAGGTGCTTACCTAGCATGAATAGGTTATTCTAAAAATGATGCTAAAAGTATTTATCTTAGCTATTCATAATAGCTTATGCCTTTCGCAAATGAGTCAAGCCAGTACACTATATTAAAGCCCTGCATACTCCTTGGTGTCATGTTATTTCTGGTTTATGACGGGTAAGTCTAGCTGAGTACATTCTCATACTCAGGGCGTTGTTCCCATTGTTGTTGCAGATGGTCAGATGTACTACGGGTACTGCTCCAACTGTCTGTATCCGGCGATGGGTGACAACTAGGACCTTGGGCAGAGGTCGTTCTGTTTGTCTTATCTACTGCTTTTGTGGACCATGACTATCTACTGGCACTGTAATTGAACAAAGGGTGTGTGCGTAAAACTATTTGCTTCCGCTACTTTATGTTGAACTATGTTGTAATAACTTTTATTTCTGAACTCCGATGTATCCTACCTTATGGTCAACTTTATATATCGTGTGAACTGTGGCTGCTAAATCAGTACGATCTTGGTTGTATGTTGGTTTGAAATCCTTCGTGATTTCACGGAATCTCGAGTTATACGGGCTTAAGTTTGTTAAATTAACCGCCTCGGTGGGAGATTTTCTTACTTAATCTCGTATAATTACGTTGATCTGTTACAGCTGGCATCGGAGCATGGTTTAGCATGTTACTGTTCACATGAATATTTAAAAAAAACTGTGTTTTCAAATGAGCTTTTGAACTTAAAAGTGTGCCAGTGGTCATATCCTTTATGCCCGATAAGGACTCTAGGTGGCTTATTTAAGTACTAACTTGGGGGTTTGCATCATATTTAAACTTCGTCGCTCATACGGCGTGCTATTGTATGAGTGCCATTCACTTGAGTGGTAATTTATGGATCAATTACCTCTACGCCTTGGTAAGTGAGAGTTGTGAGTGCATGGTCAGATACACTGCCGATCTAGGGGAGTGCTTAAGTGATTCCGAAGTACTCACATGCCATGCGCATGTTTGTATAAGGGTATCAAATTGGTGGGGAATTCCGTCATGCAGTGACGATGCCGTCAATAGGACGACGATTCGGGTAGTGGTTACCGTTATACTCGTATCTGGGGATGCGTGTAGAGCGAGTAACTTACTTTACTGCTTTCTTGCATATTTATATACTGTGAGGTTTGGGCTGAAGTGATTTTCTGCAGGTACATAACAGCGCTTCGAGTAGCACGTATTAGTTACGTTAAAAGAGATCGTTGTATGCCACCGTTTATTCCGTTAGTAGTTATTGATTTTCTAAGTTTGAGAGGACGTACGGAACGTGCATGCATCATGTTATGCATTTCATTCCTGGCATTGTTCCTCCCCTTATAAGTTGCTTATCTCATTTCGATAAAAATGCCAACTTAAAAAAATTTGTTCTCACCCCTGTAATAAAAATTTTGCTACAGATGGCACGTACCAAGCAGACAGCCCGCAAGTCCACCGGCAGAGCTCCCCGTCATTAGCTTGCTCCGCGCACTCGCCAGCGCCACACTTTTCTTGGAGAGTTTGGGATGCCTACACTCTTGTGGAGAGTGCTCAGTTATGTAGGCTATCCTGATGGGATGGAGCACCGCTACTTTTGGTCAAATGAGCGGTTGGGCGAAGGACTTTTGGTGACTGTGGAAGCAGTCGTTCGTCCCCGAGGTGATGGTTCTGAGTGGACCGGTTGGCGTTTTGAGTCAACTGGCAGGACCCCTGAAGAAGCCGCTGAGAGGGCAGCCTTTGGGATCCTGAGGGATATTATGGATCGCTTTCCTCAAGACTTGGCAGCAGCGATAGTTGGAGTCTTTCCGAGGGGCAACCCCTCCACTGACTCGTGGCAGCAGGCAAGGGGCAGATCTCTGGAGATTAGCGCAGCAGAGGCACAAAACAGTGACAACCCTGCTATGAGTGCCATGTTCGCAGTGATGAGGGCCTTCGATGGAGTGGAAGGTAGTCTGAGACGTGTTTCTAGTGCTCTTGGTCAGGCTCGTGATGACCGCCGTCAGCTTCAGAGAGATCACGACGCCGAGATTGAGAGGCTCACTGCTGAGATGGCTCAGTTGACTCGTCAGAGAGATCAGGCCACTCAGAGGACTGTGGTTTTTGAGGGAGATGTACGTGCCCTGAGAGAGCAGCTTGAGCGACTGACCACCGACCACAGAAATGCTGAGAGCATGTTGGCTCATGTGCTCCATCAGAGGAATGAAGCCTGGTCCGCAGAGAATGTGTTGAGAGCTAGACAGTTTGAGCTCGAGCAGCGGTTGGCCGATGCAGAGGAGTACAATGATAACTTGCATGAAGAGGTACATAGGCTGAACAATCAGCTTAACCCTTATGACCTCTCTGGCGCAGCCGAGATGGATTTGGATGTAGACGAAGATCCTGAAGAGCCCGTGGCGCCAGCTGAGGAGCACGACGACGCTGCAGTTGGCGGCAACGCCAACGTCTCTGACCTAGACAGCGACCACGATGAGTAGGCTAGTAGTTGTTGCGCTAGCTACTAGGTTCCGCTTACATGATCTTTTGCGTTGTTGGCACTTGAGCATGTAATAATGAGTAGAAAGACTAGAGCTTGATGTAATGTTGGAAAGCTTGGATGTGTTTGTGACGATATCCGAACGTCAAAAGTCCAGTGTATGTATGCTGGCAACTTGGTTGTAATGGACGCGATGTGTGTGCTTTAAGTAATATAATTAGGGATGTTGTGTTAATTGGAATGACTTATTGTGCCCCAGTTTTATTGTATGAATTTATTCTCTCCAGTGAATTTAGTTCGGCATAATTTTTCATTCGGTTGTAATTTCTACAACATCACCTAATAATTACTGTTGCTGAAACATGCAGATGCCGAACACTCGTCGTACCGTGTATGGTGCCGCTGAGGCTGGTGGCAGTGCAGCTGCTAATGATGACCGTGATCCACCACCGCCTCCTCCACCCTACACGGCAGAATAGTTTTTCGCCCAATTCCTGGGAAGCCAACGCAACATGGAGAGCATGCAACAGAATATGGAAGCTGCGCTGCGCAGTATCGCAGATAATACCCACCGGGGGATAAACCAGGGTGGCCACGAAGCAAACCAGTACAGCAGTTTTAAGGACTTCATGGATACTCGTCCACCGATCTTCAAGGAAGCCGCAGAGCCTTTAGATGCAGAAGAGTGGATTAATACGATGGAAGATAAGTTTCGTGTCCTGAGGATGACTGAAGTGTTGAAGACTGAGTACGCAGCTCATCAGCTTCAAGGTCCGGCAGGAATGTGGTGGAAGCATCACCGCACCACTTTTCCTCCCCACGCCCATATCACTTGGAGGGAGTTCACTGACGCCTTCCGTGGAACATACATTCCACCAGGTCTGACCGAGATGGAGCTTGGGGAATTCCTGGCGTTAAATCAAGGCACGAAGACTGTGACTCAATATCTGCATGCATTCAATAACCTGAGCCGTTATGCCCCTGATATGGTGAATACTGATGCCAAGAAGATCGCTAGTTTCAAGAGAGGCCTGAGTCCCAAGATGATGAAACATGTGGGTACAAACATGAGAACTAATTTCAATGACTTCGTTAGTGACTGTCTGAAGCAAGAGAAGAACAACAATGTTTATGCCGCTTCCAAGATCCGTAAGAGGGCTTTTGAGTCGGGTTCATCTCAGTCCAGGGCCCCAGTGACCAACCGCCCGGCTTATCGATCACCTGCCCCCGGTGCAAGGTTTAGGCCACCGCAACGGAAGAATCAGAATGCTCAGCCACCCCAGAGAAACCAGAAGCCGTTCAAGATGGCATTGCCTCAAGCAAAGACAGGACAAGGCAGTTCATCGGGAACCGTGGCTCAAGTGAAGGGACCGTGCTTCAACTGCAACCAACCTGGGCACTTTGCAAAGTATTGTCCCTACCCTAAGAAACAGCAAACACAGTATCAAGCTCGTGTGCACCACACCACTGTGGATGATATCCCTGAAGGAGAACCGGTGACAGCTGGTATGTTTTCTATCAACAATCATCCTGCAGTAGTCTTGTTTGATTCCGGATTGTCTCATTCCTTTGTAAGTCAAGCATTTGTTAAAAGGTATGAGCAAAAGATAGTTGAATTGGAATGTGCATATAAAATTAGTTCAGCTGGGGCTGATCTGTTGACTAATCAGATAATTCAGGGAGTAACCCTAAACATATCAAACCGGCAATATAAGCTTAATCTGATAGTCATGCCAGGGTTAGTTTTGGATGTGATCATGGGTATGAACTGGATGAATCACATGGGAGTTGTAATTGATGTGGGAGGAAGGAGTATCTCTCTTAAGGAACCCAATGGGGAAGGCACCTTTCGGGTGGTCCTACCTAGGAGGGTAGACCTAGCTAGCACATCTTGTGCGGTCCAAACTACTCTGCTAGCCCAGATTCCAGTGGTCTGTGAGTTTCCAGATGTGTTTCCAGAGGAGTTACCTGGACTGCCGCCAGACCAAGATGTCGAGTTTGCCATTGAGTTAATTCCAGGAACAGCACCGATCTCGAGAAGGCCTTATCGGATGCCTCCCAATGAGTTGGCAGAATTGAAGAAACAACTTCAGGACTTACTAAAGAAAGGGTTGATTCGTCCCAGCTCGTCTGAATGGGGATGCCCCGCTCTGTTTGTGAAAAAGAAGAAGGATAACTCCTTACGTATGTGCGTGGATTATCGGCCACTGAATGCAGTGACAATTAAAAACAAGTATCCTCTTCCCCGGATTGATATCTTGTTTGACCAATTATCTAAAGCCAAAGTGTTCTCTAAGATAGATTTGAGATCAGGGTACCATCAGATAAAGATTAGGCCGCAAGATGTGCCTAAGACTGCATTCTCGACCAGGTATGGTTTGTACGAGTATCTTGTCATGTCTTTCGGATTGACAAATGCTCCTGCATACTTTATGTACTTGATGAATTCGGTTTTCATGCCCGAATTGGACAAGTTTGTGATAGTGTTCATTGATGACATACTAATATACTCAGAAAATGAAGAAGAACACGCAGAACACCTCAGGATAGTCTTGACTAGACTCAGAGAACATCGACTGTATGCTAAGTTCAGCAAGTGTGAGTTCTGGCTTAGGACAGTTCCTTTTCTCGGCCATGTGTTGTCTGAAAATGGCATTTCTGTAGACCCTAGTAAAGTACAAGAGGTTATGAACTGGAAGTCACCAACTTCAGTTAACGAAGTTCGCAGTTTCCTTGGTTTAGCCGGTTACTACCGTCGCTTCATACCAGATTTCTCGAAGATTGCCAAACCAATGACAAGCCTTTTACAGAAGGATCATAAGTTTGTATGGACAGAGGAGTGCGAAGCAGCTTTCTGTACTTTGCGGAAGTTGTTGACCACTGCTCCTGTTCTGGCCCAACCAGACATAGAAAAGTCATTTGATGTTTTCTGTGACGCATCCAAGAATGGGTTAGGATGTGTGCTGATGCAAAATGGAAGAGTCATTGCTTACGCATCACGACAGTTGAGGAAGCATGAGGTTAACTATCCTACACATGATTTAGAGCTTGCAGCAGTGGTGCATGCTCTAAAGATTTGGAGGCACTACCTGTTGGGTAATGTGTGTAATATCTTCACAGATCATAAGAGTCTCAAATACATCTTTACCCAATCTGAGTTGAACATGCGACAGAGGAGATGGTTAGAATTAATAAAGGACTACAATCTGAACGTGCACTATCACCCTGGAAAAGCTAATGTAGTAGCGGATGCACTGAGCAGAAAATCTCACGCTATTGATGTGCAACCGTTGTTTGAAGAAGGGTTCAATTTGTTACATCCGGCTGTGTTGCATAATATTCAGATCAGTTGCACTCTAGAAAGCCAGATCATTGATGGTCAGAAAACAGATAAGGGAATCTTTCATATCAAAGAAAAGATAAAGAGAGAACCCACCAAACACTTTCGCTTGGATGAACAAGGAGTGTTATGGTTCAAGGATCGCCTGGTAGTACCTAAGGATAGAGAGCTTAAAAACAAGTTGATGGATGAGGCCCATCGTTCTAAGCTATCTATTCACCCCGGAAGTAGCAAGATGTACCAAGACTTGCGACCCCGCTATTGGTGGACTAAGATGAAAAAGGAGATTGCAGCATACGTTGCTCGTTGCGACATGTGTTGTAGAGTTAAAGCTCTTCACATGAGACCTGCAGGACTTCTACAACCTTTGTCGGTACCCGATTGGAAGTGGGATGATATAAGTATGGACTTTATCATGGGTCTCCCCACCACACAGAAGGGCCATGATTCCATTTGGGTAATAGTCGATCGCCTTACCAAGTCGGCTCACTTTCTGCCAGTCAAAACAAGTTTCCGACCACCTCAATATGCAGAAAAGTACATTGCTGAGATTGTCCGATTGCATGGAATACCAAAAACAATAGTGTCTGATCGTGGTTCACAGTTTACCTCTCACTTTTGGGAACATCTTCATCAAGGTTTGGGAACCAGTTTGATTCGTAGCACGGCTTACCACCCACAGACTGATGGGCAGACAGAAAGAGTTAATGCAGTACTGGAAGATATGTTGAGAGCTTGTGTTCTATCATCCAGAGGCTCATGGGAATCCTGGTTACCGTTGGCAGAATTTGCTTATAACAACAGTTATCAAGAGAGTATCAAGATGGCACCATTTGAAGCTTTGTATGGCCGGAAGTGCAGAACACCGTTAAATTGGGTAGAGCCCGGAGAAAGAAGGTTTTACGGAATTGATTTTGTAGATGAGGCAGAGAAGAAGGTCCGTGTTATTCAACAAAACATGCAAGCAGCACAGTCTCGTCAGAAGAGTTATGCGGATAAGAGAAGAAGACCATTGGATTTCCAAGTAGGTGACTATGTCTATTTAAAGGTTACCCCAATGAAGAAGAAACGGTTTGGAATCAAGAAGAAACTATCTGCTAGATATATAGGGCCATACCAGATCTTGGAGAAAAAGGGCCCCGTGGCATATAAGTTACAGTTACCAGAAGAGATGAGTTCGATCTTTCCCGTCTTCCACGTATCCCAATTAAAGAAGTGTCTACGTGTTCCAGAGGAGAGAATACAACCTCAGGGTATTCGGATCAAGGCAGATTTGGAATATCGCGAGCAACCAGTCCGAGTCCTGGATACCAAGGACCGAGTCACTCGGAACAAAGTGGTCACAACCTACAAGGTTCAGTGGAGTCATCATGACGAGAGCGATGCTTCTTGGGAAACGGGAGAATATCTTCAAACTGCTTATAAAGATTTTTACGATAAATGGTTCGTAACTCAAAATCTCGGGACGAGATTCTTATAAGGGGGAGGGCTGTAACACCCCTGGGTGTTAAGCATGCATTATCATCTCACAGCATAAGCATTCAACATCATTGCATGATTAGCCTTGTTTGATTTGTAGCCCTTTTCAAATTTAACTTGAAAGACAAATAAAATGGGAACCCTAAGTTTAAAATGAATGTTAAAAGGTTGGTGTACTTTTTAGAAGTAGCAATTTTAAATAATCTAGAATAAATCAACTTGATTATTGGAGCAAAAATTTGGATTCAAATTCTCCTCAAATTCTGTTTTAAATTTTTTCTAAATAAATGAGTTTTGATTTTTAAATTAGCTTTAAATCTCAAATTTAAAATCTATTGGGAATTTTAAAAAATGTTCTATATGAAAGTTGTAGAGAATAAAATTTTGAACAACTTTCATTTTGGGTCAAATTCCTGAAAACCCCTTTTTCATCCTCAAATTCAAATTTCAAACCGAGATTTAAAATATGGAAATTATTTGAAAAAGAAAAATCAATTTTTCGCCTTACTGGGCTTCGGCCTCATTTCTCGGCCCACGGCCGAAGCCGGCCTGGCCCGCCTCGCGTCCGCGCGCGCGCTCGCACCAGCGCACGCCGCGCTCAGGCCGCGGCCGCCGCGTGGCCGCCGCTCGCCGCCTCCGGCGTACGGGTGGCGAGCCGTGGGCTCCACCGGCCGCGCCACGCGCCTTGAAGCCGCGCCCGCCTCTTCCTCGCCAGTCACTCTCGCACTCTCCTCCTCCCGGCCTCGCGCGAGCAGCAGCCGCAGCCGCTCGCCGCCTCCGCGCGCTCGCCGCCGTTCCGCCCGAGCGAACACCGCCGTTCCCGCTCAACGGCCGCATCATTTCTCGATTCATCTCGCCACCGGCTCCGCCACATTCTCCTCTTCTCCGAATGGGGTTCGGTATCCCTTGCTCGCCGACGGTGAGGCTCAATTTCTTCCTTTCCCGCTCGCGCCACCGTCGCCGGCCGCCGGGCTCGAGCTCCGCCTCCGGCGCCCTCGCTCCCTCCTTCTTCCCTTGCTTCGCGCGGTTGTGCTCGCCACCCTTGCGCGGGAGCCATGCGTGCTCGGGGTTTCGGCTCAGAGCCGGAGGTCGGCCGTTGGCCGACGGCAACCACCGCTCCGCCTCCGCGACGTCGGGGCCACGGCGCCCGTGGCCGCGCTCTGCGTCCGCCTCCTCCCCTCTTTGGTGGCTGGGCCACCGGCTTGGGCCAAGCCGCCAAGCCGGGCCGCCCCCCCTTCTATTTCCCGCGTGGCGCCCAACAAATTTCGGCCGCGGGCCAGTGCTGCCGCGTGGGCTGGCCCGTTCAGCAATTTCAACTTTCGTTTTTGAATTCTTATTATTATTTGGGAAAAGAAAATGCTTTAGAAAATGTTGTGTACAATTTATAGCTCCAAAAATCATGAAATAAATTTTAAAATGTTCCTTGTGAATAGATCTACAGTTTAAAAATATCCCATGTTATTTTTGTGACACTTTATTGTACAATTTTATTTAATTGTTATATATGCTGTTATCTTAGAAAAATTGCAGTAAATAAAATAATATAGAGAAAAATACGATTCTTGTTGCATTACTCTTTATTAGTGATGTACTTTCTAGGAAAAATGCTAGTGAAGCATGTTTTGTGGGAAATTTTTGAAGTGTAGTTCAAATGCCTTTATTTGATAATATTTGTTATTTTTAGTAGAAAGCAAAATTTGTATATAACATACTTATGATAATTTTTCTAGTATGTTAGTTTACTGTTGGTAACCTAGGAAAAATGTGAAATCTGTTGTTTGATACTTTTCCTAGTATAAAACAATTTCATGCTCACATTTAGGCTATAATTTGTTTATTTTGTACAGGTAGTTTTACAGTTCCATTTACCATGAAAATTTAGTGGTAGCTTAGTTAGGGTAAGAATACTCTACTGTAATTTTTGTAGATTTTTATCTACACCAGAGATAGGTGTTGCAGTACAACCCTAGTTAAATAAGGAATAAATGATTATTCTTTATGAGAATTTAAGAAGAATAAAATATGTTTGGTGTATCTTTGAAGCATCACTAGGTCTTGCTGATGTTGTGAGTGAGTTAGGGTGGTAAGGTTTGGTTATTTAGGGTCACTTGTTTGTGTCAGGTGTATGATAATTAGTGTAATCAAATTGGGTAAACCTTAGGGTACATGTTCTTGGATGACGTGGACTACCTTGTAGAAGATGAAGTTTTGTACTAACTGCTCATTCCATGTGCTCGTCTGCATCTCATGTCACCTCATCATTCCATCATAATCCGATGCATCATTCGCATGTACTTATGCACTTGCATCATACAGGATCGCAGGAGGAGTCGCAGGCAGCAGTACCGGAGGAGCAGGCTTGGACGGACCAGCAAGAGCCCCAGGCACAGGAGGTGCCCGAGGAGGAAGAGCCAGGCGAGGAACTGCCAGAGTGCGTCGACCACCATCCTAGCTCGTTCGAAAGAGGCAAGCCCCGGAGCATTATAAGTCTCCTATTTTACAAAAGTTATTCTTTATTAACTGGTTTATAATTATATATTGTTACATTAAGTCATAGGAGTTGAGTGGAACCGTTGTTGCATTACTATCCTTGTCCACCAGAATAATGTTACCTTATTAGGTCAGGATCGAGTAAATTGCTTAGCCATGCTTAGATCGGTAGAAGTCGGGTGATTTCCTGTCACCTGCGAGTTATAGGTGAATACCTGGCTATGGTTAGCAGTATTGGTGAATCTTGATAAGTAACCAAGTGTTGGTGAATAAACGGAGACCGGGTGGAGTCTTATAGGGTTTTGGACTATAGTGATTCCGTCTGTGTCGATTAAGGACCGATCGTTGCTCGTCCCTCTTGTCATGTTGAACGCATGTCTCACATTTAGCTGGCCGAATAAAGTACCTTTCGACCACGAAGCTAGTGACACTTTTCGAGCCAGGATAAACTCGGGTTGGCAGACTGGTGTTGAAGGGGGTGTACGGGGACGCGAAGAGTAAGCCCAAGGTGCGTCCTGGCAGTCGGGCGGTCCCTGGGTAGTGCGATCCATGATTGTTATCCCGCGGCTTCTTGAAAAGTGTCATTGGTGATCTACGCGACCCTGACGGGGGAAGCATGGTTTGTGTGAGGAATAAATCTCCAGCTGGATAGGAATTCGATTCGAATCGCCGTCGCTCCCGGTTAGTGAGCACTTGACTCGAGCTACGGCATCGTAGTATTAATGATGGAACACGGATGGTTATGTGATTAATATGGGAAATGCTAAACCTGAGATGGTAACCTTTGATGTTAATGGTCAATCAAGTGATTGTTGTAGCAATAGGTGCTTACCTAGCATGAATAGGTTATTCTAAAAATGATGCTAAAAGTATTTATCTTAGCTATTCATAATAGCTTATGCCTTTCGCAAATGAGTCAAGCCAGTACACTATATTAAAGCCCTGCATACTCCTTGGTGTCATGTTATTTCTGGTTTATGACGGGTAAGTCTAGCTGAGTACATTCTCGTACTCAGGGCGTTGTTCCCATTGTTGTTGCAGATGGTCAGATGTACTACGGGTACTGCTCCAACTGTCTGTATCCGGCGATGGGTGACAACTAGGACCTTGGGCAGAGGTCGTTCTGTTTGTCTTATCTACTGCTTTTGTGGACCATGACTATCTACTGGCACTGTAATTGAACAAAGGGTGTGTGCGTAAAACTATTTGCTTCCGCTACTTTATGTTGAACTATGTTGTAATAACTTTTATTTCTGAACTCCGATGTATCCTACCTTATGGTCAACTTTATATATCGTGTGAACTGTGGCTGCTAAATCAGTACGATCTTGGTTGTATGTTGGTTTGAAATCCTTCGTGATTTCACGGAATCTCGAGTTATACGGGCTTAAGTTTGTTAAATTAACCGCCTCGGTGGGAGATTTTCTTACTTAATCTCGTATAATTACGTTGATCTGTTACACGCTCCCACTACGTGGAGACTATCAACTTGGAAGTGATGAGCTAGGGTTATGCGCTGGGCTATGAGGTCGAGGAGCTAGAGAAGATAGAAGACGATGTGGCCTCCCTCTCGCAAGACCTGGCGAATAGGATAGCAGACACAGTTCTCCCCCAGAGGGGTAACTGATTAGATAAATTTGGGCCGAAGTGCCAAAAGATGAGTAATGAGTTTGAACAAGCGCTTTGTTTTTAGGGTCGGTCATGTGAACAATTACATGTTTTTTCTTTTTTATGCATAAAAAATCATTGCGGTTCGTTCCTTTTTTGTCGTGAGATCCTAAAGTTTGAAGCGCAGATGGGAGATCCTGATTACGCTGGTGAGCAAGAGTGTTGTAGCCGTCGGGGCGTAGGTTTCTTGCAGTCCGACCAGTTTTACTCAGTGTGTCTTCCCGCGACTCGATCTTTAAAACTTTGACATAAAAAGGGGTCAGGTGTGGGGTGCTTTTGTATGTATACGCTCCTTATCAGCCTCCAAGTAAGGGCCAACCCTAGGCCGTGGCCGGGGTTGGGTGTTACTTAGCAGCCGAGAGGGAGAAAAGCGAAAACGAGCAAGAGACGGTGTTTTTCGAAAAACATCATTCTTTATTTCTTGTATGTACATGCACGTGTCAAGAGACGATCTAGGGGTAGAAACGGCATATCTATTCGATGTTCCAAGCGTTGGTGAAGACTTTGCCGTCAGCGGTCGCAAGCTTGTATGTTCCCAGTCTGAGCACTTCGGCGACGACGTACGGCCCCTCCCACGGTGGAGAGAGCTTGTGGCGGTCCTTGGTGCTCTAGATGCGTCGAAGTACTAAGTCGCCGACACCGAAGGCTCAACCCTTGACCCGTCGGTCGTGGTACTAGCGTAGCGCCTGCTGGTACCTGCGGAGCAGGTGAGGGCGACATCGTGGGCCTTGTCAAGCTAGTCCACAACATCCTCAAGGTATTCCTTGGCCTCTAGCTCTTTGTATGCGATTACTCTGGGTGCCTCGTAGTCGAGGTCGATCGGTAGGATTGCCTCAGAGCCATAAACCATAAAGAAGGGTGTGTTGCCCGTGGCCCTATTGGGGGTCATCCTTAGGCTCCAAAGAACACGGTCTCAGCACGACCGGCGCGTCCGGTCAGTGGCAGCAGCTGTGCACGGCGCGGGGCGCTAGGGTTTGCAACCAGCGCGTCCGATCACTCACGGGACCAGCGCGTCCGGTCATGCACCCAGGAGAGCATCATAGAGGGAAGTCTGATCGGACATGGTGGTGCATCCGGTCACATGCGACTAGACGCGTTCGGTCGACAAAGTCGCTCTCTGGAACCTCTCTAGACAGCGACTGAACGCTGGCACTGTTGCGTCTGGTCATGGCGTGGAGCGCGTCCGGTCACACTTTACCTGAGAGCATAACGTTTCATGACCATTGGATATCTAACAAGCGATATTCAAAAAGGGACATGTGGTGAGCATCGGCGAAGTCGCACAGGTGTGACCGGACACTGGCCACGTCTGGTCGATCAGACCAGCGCGTCCGGTCAACGCGCGCAGAGCGGCATCTCGAGCCTAACAGCTCTATTCTTTGGGGATGCTTATAAATAGTTGCTTGGCCAGTTTGGGCAGTTCTCTCTTGACTCTTTGAACACTTGAGACATACTTTGAGCTAGAGAACTTCCCCTCCACTCATCTCCTTGTTTGGTTGCATACTCTAGTGAGATTGAGTGAGATTCAAGCGCATTGCTTAGTGATTTGCATCTAGTGGCACTTAATCCTTGAGTTGGCTGTGGATTTCTTGTTACTTTTGGGTGTTTCCTGACATCTTAGACGGCTTTGAGCAGTAGTGGTGTTGAGCTCATGATTGGAGATTGTTTCGGGCCTCACCAAGTGATTGTGAGGGGTTCTTGAGCCTTCCCCATGGGAGTTCACGAATTGGCTACTCTAGTAGAGCTCGTGGCTTGGAGGATCCCCATCTTGTGAGTAGATGTGCGGCACCCGCCGAGGGTTTGACTCTTGATAGTCAATTAGCTCGCGATCCATCAAGTGGGTGCATCGCCACAACGAGGACTATCTTGCCGGAAAGCAAGTGAACCTCGGTAAAAAATCTTGTATCATCTCTTTGTTGAGGATTTCATCTTGTGATTGTGATTGCATTGATTAATTGGTTCATTAGAAATAATATCTCTAATCATCAACGTCGGTATAACAATACATGCTCACTCCTTTACTTACTTGTCTAGCTTGCTAGTTGCTTAGCTTATTTTCTCTTGTAGTTTCTAGCTCCTAGTTTGTGTAGTGTTTCTCTTTCACCTAGGAGTAGAGTAAGTAGTGACTTAGCCTCTTTGGTGTGGATTAGAGATTATAGCCTTCATATCTACTAGAATTATTTAGGTGGCTTGCATAGTGTAGTTGTGCTAGTGCTAGAATTAGCTTCGTCATCTTTTGTACTAACTTTGTTGTTGAGTAAAGTTTGTAGAATTTTGAAAAGGCTATTCACCCCCTCTAGCCATTTAAGACCTTACATCCTCGTGGTGTTGCGGTTTTGGATGACCTCTCCAAGAGGGAAGGATGAAACTACCGTCATGGGGTGTGACTCGAAGTAGTGCCGCAATTTTCTCCTGGCGATCAGGATGGTGTACATGAGCTTTTGGATTTGAGGATAACGAGTCTTGGAGTTGGCCAAGACCTCGCTGATGAAATAAATAGGGCGTTGCACCCTGAGAGCGTGCCCTGCTTCCTCCCGTTCTACCGCTAGTGCAGCACTGACCACTTGCGTGGTGGCCACAATATACAGCAGGAGCGATTCCCTCTCAATTGGCGGGACTAGAATTGGGGCCTCCGTCAAGACTTGCTTGAGCTTGTCAAGCGCCTTCTGAGCCTCGGCTGTCCACACGAACCGGTCTATTTTCTTTAGGAGCCGGTAAAGGAGGAGACCTCGTTCACCGAGGCATGATATGAAACGGCTGAGAGCCGTGAGGCATCCCATGATCCACTATACCCCTTTACGTTCTAAATTGAACCCATCCAAGTGATGGCCGTAATCTTTTCTGGGTTAGCCTCAATGCCGCGCTCAGAGATGATGAACCCGAGCAACATACCTCTCGGGATCCTGAAAACACATTTTTCAGGGTTGAGTTTTATGCCGTTCTCTCGGAGTTTCTTGAAAGCTTTCTCGAGGTCGGCCACGAGCCAGTCGACCTTTTTGGACTTGACTACGATGTCGTCCACATATGCCTCGACGGTCTCTCCGATGAGATCACTGAAACATCTGAGCATACATCGCTGGTATGTTGCTCCCGCGTCCTTCAGACCGAACGACATGCTAACGTAATAGTACGATCCGAATGGCGTGATGAAAGAAGTCGCGAGCTGGTCGGACTCTTTCATCATGATTTGATGGTAGCCGGAGTACACATCAAGGAAGTAGAGGGTTTCGCACCCCGAGATCGAGTTGACTACTTGATCTATGCGTGGCAAAGGAAACGGATCCTTCGGGCATGCCTTGTTGAGACTAGTATAGTCAACACACATTCTTCATTTCCCACTCTTCTTTTTTACAAGAACGGGGTTGGCTAACCACTCGGGATGATACACCTCCTTAATGAATCCAGCCGCCAAAAGCTTCGCAATCTCCTCGCCAATGGCCCTGCGCTTCTCCTCATCGAAGCGACGCAGGCGCTGTTGCACCGGCTTGGAGCCTGGCTTGATCCTCAAGGCGTGCTCGACGACTTTCCTTAGAATTCCTGGCATATCCAAGAGTTTCCATGCAAATACATCACAATTCGTGCAGAGGAAGTCAACAAGCGCGCTTTCCTATTTAAGGGAGAGGGTGGCACTGACGCGCAGCACCTTGCCGTTGGAGTCGTTGGGGTCGACGGGGACCTCCTTGGTGCCCTCCGTGGGATCGAAGGCTCTGGCTTGTCGCTTGGAGTTAGGCACATCCTCGGTCACCGCCTCCTTGACGACCGTGAGCTCTTCGGAGGCGACGGTAGTAGCAGCAAGCTCGCAGCACTCCACGTCGCACTCGTAAGCACGCTGGAAGGTGGTGCCGAGAGTGATGATCTAGTGCAGGCCTGGCATCTTTAGCTTAAGGTACGTGTAGTTGGGGACGACCATAAACTTCACATAGCATGGACGTCCTAGGATGTCGTGGTAGGTTCCGTGGAAACCGATCACCTCGAAGGTGAGGGTTTCAGTCCTAAAGTTGGACTTATCCCCAAAGGTAATGGGCAGGTCGATCTACCCGAGAGGTTTGGCTTGTTTTCCTGGCACGATGCTGTGGAAAGGCGCTCTGGAAGGTTGGATGCATGACCGGTTGATGCCCATGGCGTCGAGCGTCTCGACGAACATGATATTGAGACCGCTGCCCCCATCCATCATCACCTTGCTAAGACGCTTTTTGTCGATGATCGAATCAATAACAAGTGGGTATCAGCCCGGATACGGAATGTTGTCTGGGTGGTCAGAGCGGTCGAAGGTGATGGGGGACCTTGACCACCGGAGGAAAGCGGGTGTGGCCGGCTCGGCAGTGTACACCTCTTGGCGCGCGAGCTTCTGTCGGCGCTTGGAGTCGTACACCATTGGCCCACCGAAGATCATGAGGCAGCCGGTCTCCTCCGGGAAGGCGTCCTCCTTCTCCTCGGCGTCATCCTCTGGGGGTCGGGCTTCTTCTTCCCGTCCCTTTGCTTGGAGCCCCCGGATAGGAACTTCTTCATGAGCCTATAGTCCTTGTAGGCATGCTTGATGGGGTAGACGTGGTACGAGCAAGGTCTCTCAAGCATCTTCTCAAAGTGATCCAGGGCGCCCTCAGCAGACACCTTCTTGCCCTTGCGCTCAGTAGCGGCCATGAGCAAGTCACCGGATCGTGGCTTGTTCTTCTTCTTCTTCTTCTTTGAGCGGTTGGAGGCGCCTTCACTGACGTCCTCGTCTTGCTTGGCCTTACCGCGGGTGCGGTTGAAAATCGCTCCGACCACCTCCTCGCCCGAGACGTGGTTGGTGGCGATGTCGAAGAGCTCCTTGGTGGTCCGTGGACTTTTTCACCCTAGCTTGTGGACTAGGGTCTTGTTGGTAGTCCCGAATAGGAATGCGCTGATGACGTTGGCATCAGTGATGTTGGGCAACTCATTGCATTGCTTGGAGAAGCGTCGGATGTAGTCGCGGAGGGACTCATCCGGCTTCTGCTGACAGTTCTTGAGGTCCCAGGGGTTCCCAAGGCGCATATAGGTGCCCTGAAAGTTCTCCACGAAGATCTCCTTCAGGTCCGCCAAATCCTTGATGGAGTTTGGCGGGAGGTGGTCCAGCCACATTTGGGCCGAGTCAGCCAGGAACAATGGGAGGTTGCGGATGATGAAGTAGTCGTCGTCCGCGCCACCAGCCTGGCAGGTAAGCCGGTAGTCCTCAAGCCATAGGCCAGGGTTCAATTCCTCGGAGTACTTGAGGACGTTGGTTGACACGCGGTACCGTTGTGGGAACGACATGCGAAGGATGTGCCGAGTGAAAGCCTGAGGCCCCGACGGCGGGGGGCTCGGGCTCCAGTCCTCATTGGCATCGTAGTGTCCACCACGACGAGGGTGGTATCTGTGGTCGGCCTCCTGCCTCCGGTCCACCCTTCCACGTCTATGGGCGTCCAGGACGACACGAGCGTCATGGATGGGGCCGACACGCTCATATATCGGAGGCAGGTTGGCAGCCCCCACGCCATGTGGTGCCTGGTGGACGGACACGTCCCTGGCGTCCCGCCCGACGAACACACGCTGGCTGGTGTCAGGCCCGTGCCGTAATGACAGTGAGCTCTCCGCCTGTTGCTCCATGTGGACGAGCAACTCGTGGATCTCCCGCTGGGTCTTGCGTTCGTCGGGAGTTGCTAGCTCGGGGAGCCTTCGGAGCAGGGCTGCCGCGACAGCGATGTTCTGGCTGGCCCGGGTGAACTGCGGAAGACTATCACCGTCCTCCACCATCCGCTGGTGAACGTCATGGGCCCTGGCCCGTGTGTGTCCGCCCTCAGCGCGGCGTTACGCGATCTCATGCTTAAGCCGAGTGCGCTCTTCCTCCAGCCTGCGACGTGCTTCCTCGAGCTCATGCTGCCGGTTGCTCAATGGGTGGTCATCCCAGTTGTAGCGGGGTTGAGGCCGCCGCCGCCGGAGGCAGGACCCTCGCCCCTCCTGCAACCGCACGCACGGGGACCTCTCGAGGGGTTTTGGCAGAGTCGCTTGCGCTTCAGACGTGACCGTCGGAGGTCTCTGCCATAAAGCACTCCTGCGAAGGGTGATGGCTCCCCTCGCTAGAAACGGAGACAGAGATCGACTCTGAATCACTCACGAGGAGATCGTGGATCGACTCCTTAAAGTAGTCGGCCATGCCCACGACTTCGTGGCCAGGAACTAAAAAGCCACGCCACATGGCGTTTTGACGATCTACTCGGCGTTGCGCAAATCGTAAGGGAACGCCGTCGAGGCGCTCTAGGTAAAGACGTCCGGGGAGAGAGGTTCTCTGCTGGCGAGCTCCGTCATGACATTGACGAAGGAGAAGGTGAGGGCACTCCGGTCCTCCCAGGACGGGTGTGGTCCCAGGTAGATAGCGAGCTGGTGCTCCAGCCTTCCGAAGTCGAAGTCGAGGGGTTGGTCGTGCTCCGGGGTGCGACCTTCAGAGCGCTCAACCGCAACTCCTCAAGGGCCCCAGCGATCGCGTCGAGGCCAGTGACGGGGGGAGTCTGGGGGGTGGGAGCCCTCGCCAGCTCTCCCTCGGTGGTGATGATGAAGTCAAGACTCTCGAAGCACATGTGCGCGCTCGGGGTCTAGTCGATGTCATGGCTAGCCATCCGAAGCCTGATAAAAGTGACGAAACGCGCAAAGGCCCCTACCTGGCGCACCAACTGTCGGTGTTCGGAATCACTGGCAAGTAAATTTTGTGGATTGCGTGTTTGGGATCGAATGGATGTGCAAAGAGGACACGAAGATGTATACTGGTTTGGGCGGAATGTCCCTATGTCCAGTTGCGAGCTGCTGCTCGTGTTACTTGTACTAAGTTCGTAGTAGGCATTACAAACGGTCAAGAGAGAGACGAGCTCCTAAGTCTCTATGAGTTGAGGTCGTGAGCATGTTCTTCTTGGGTCGTCCGATTGTCCTCTAGGAAGGTACTGGTCCTTCTCTTTTATAGCCTCAAGGGAAGGGCCAGTCATACACCAGAGAGGATGGAGAGAGAAGGAAGAGAAAAACAAAAGAGAGGGAAGGGTGTCCTAGAGCCGCGATGTTCCCCTTCTGCTAGTAGGCCCTAACTGTCTTGTAGACGATGGGGACATCCCCACGCTGCAGCCTTGCCTGCCACCGGTCCTAGGCGTGGGTGTCGTGGATCAATCGTGGCGCTCCATACCGCCCGGAGGACGGTATGGTCAACGGGCTCCTCTGACGGAGACCATGCCAGAGTTGAAGACATAGTGTAGAACTGTGGATGTCTGACGGGGGTCGTACAAGGAGTTGGCGACACAGGATCGCCCTGTGGACGCCGTGGCGACATGAGCTCCCAGGGATGGCTGGTCACGGGCGCGGGTCATGTCAAGGCATACCTACTCCCCTTTTATGTCAGAGGCGCACGCCCATGGTGGTTGAGGTGGCGCGGGCCCCTCTCAGGGCCTTCACTTATGTCTGAGAGTAGTTCCGACTCCCGGGGGTTGGGCGAGGCGGGTCCCGCGCCCGAGGGGTCGGGCGACGTGGAGCCGGCGCCCGAGGGGTCAGGCGAGCCAAAAACTCCCTTGGTTGGGCCGGACCAGGCTGCAACTACGCTCATAATTATTTCAGACGGACTGAGGTTGACGTTTTTTAACTCCTGTCTTATGAGTACGGAGTACCCTAGTATTGGTACCCAACAATATGAATTAAGATTTTAAATCATGTTTCTTTGCAGGAGTATTTTTTTCTTTGCAGGAGGAGTATCGGAGAATGAGGAGGCAGCGGCCTGCACCTATGATCTCGCTGCAAAATATGGGGGCACGGATGGCACCCTCAACTCACCGGTAAGTTCAGAGAACCCAGTTTACATCGATCTGTTAATTGTCTCAGTACTATAAGTCTGTAACCTGCTACTCTATGTGATAAATAATGCAGTTGAAATCGTAAAACATGAGCATAAAAGATGTAGCGCATGACAAGAGAGGCATATGTACCTAGCCATTCTGCATCGCAGGAGTAGCTCATGCTTGAGAGGCGCCTCCAGCTCCGGGTACAGGGGAGTGGCCAAGTAAGCACGGCTATCACTGCATCTCTGTATCTATGTACCAAACGCCTGTTCAGCAGCTGCTACCTCTACCTTGGGATGTTCAATATGTATCTCTTTGTTTGGTCTTCTACTGCATCTTGCTACTGATAATTTCAAGAGGCCGCATTTTTGTTACACTACACATAAGTTGCTGTCATGTCATTTGTGCATTCAACATTATGATATCTGCATTTCTTGTGGCAATGTGCTCCTGATCTTCTAGAAATATAATGAGTCAGGCTATACCTTGCCCAGAGCCTCTAGAATTGTAGAAATTGATGTAAACTCGCTGAAAAATTTATGCTGCATAATTTATTATTTAGAAAAAGAATCAGTTTAGTAAGGACTATGGGAGAAGGAATCCCAACTTTGCTTGAACGATTTAATTCATAATTGGACTATGGGCGAATCGTTTGCTATTCAACATATATGCAGTTGATAAAAATCCCAATTGGAAGAACAAATGTACTATAATCATTTTGTTTTCATGATTTATCAAATGCAACTCTAACTCAAGATATTTGATCTTTTTACTTGCTGAAACTCTAACTAAAACTCAACTTTAAGATAGGGTGTCGTCTTAACATCCATGATACTGGCATGCAGGAGAGAGATTTTTTCATGTTTAGCTGAGTTTTGGTGTCGGGAGTAATTTGTTATACATCCATGACCTACATCAGTGGAGGGCTAGGGGCTTCCATTGCTTCTAGTTTTCAGCAAGTGATGAATCAGAGGCATCTGCTGTTTTTTTAGTTAAGCATGATATTTTAGGTGTCTAAAGTTAGGGGAATTTTTTTTACCTCTATCAGCATTTAAGCTGCTCTATTATCTCAGTGCTATTATAATATTGTTTTCTTCACGTCAACAAGATGAAAGTATGATGTTTCTATTCCACTCATGTGCTTAGGACTTGGGAGAGATGGCTATTCAGAATGATGAAGACCGTGTAAGAAAATTATCCAATGCTATTGGAAAGCTTGGACAGCTAAATAAAAAAATTGATGCTATAACAGGCCTGAGGTATAAGGTATGTCTGATTATGTATGTGATACTGAAAATAGGTGTCAACGTTTTAGAGTGAATTAATTTCTATCTTTTTAATGTCAAAAATATAGTGGTAGTGTCCTGGCTTACATTTTCTTAGCAATAGAGGCCATGGCTGATGGTGGAGTTGCTGCTGGGCTTCCTCGAGACCTCCTTGCTGTGGGTCTTGCATCTCAAACCTTGAGCATCCGTTCCATTAAGATATGATGTGATACACTCTTTGCATATGATGTGTGATTCTTTTAAGCCAGCGTCTCTATGTTGACGTTTGTACCTTCTTTCAAAAGATCGAGTTATGTCCTTCATATGCATTATATGTACATATCCAGTTAATGCTATTGTTGTTTACACTTTCCCATAGACATTTTTTTTGTCTATTATATATCTGTTGTTTAGGTTCTTAGTGCTGCAACCATGGTGAGACTGATAGGAAACATCCAAGGCAATCGAAAGATCAGGTAATGAGCTCGAGTAGGGTGTGTTTCGTGGAATACTGATTATCGTTGTTGTTGCCGCAAAGCGGTGCGCGAACTGTCATAGACTTTGATTGATGTTTATTTTGGCGCATTTCGACGGGGCTACATTTTGTTGATATACATGCCTTGGACTGCAAGGTACGAATTGCTATATAGTTTGATTAATATTTTATATCCACTTATACCAGTGATACAAATTAATAGAACATGTGTCATTTTAATTGGTGGCCATATTATTTCGAAACTCCTTAGAGGATCAACAAATTGGATTAACGGATTACATGGTTTTATGGCCCGTACTTAAAAAAAAAAAGGAATCCAGACCCGTTCACGGCCACGGTGAAGCCGCGTAGATTCATGTGCCGTAACCCGCGACTAGACCCCACTCCGCACGTGCGAGAGCCCCCACCCCAAATCTCCTCCCGCATCCTCCACTGCGCCCCAGCCTCAGCCCGAGCAGGCGAGCACCGCCGCCGCCATCGTGTATTCGTGTCCCGTCCCCGGCGGCCTTCGACAATCCCTGTCCCACGCCACCTTCGCCCAGCCACATGAAGCAGTGGGTGATGCCAGAGTGGAGGCAAGGAAGCCGTCAAGCCGACATCCTCTCCCGGAGTCCCTCTCGAGCGGCCGCAATGCGCGAGCTGCATACGCGTCAACGCGCAGGTACAAGATAACAGTTAACAGGACTTCTCTGGATCAAAGGGGCCCGCATTGTGGGTGCAGATTAATCCCAGCAAGGAGCGGGACTTGCTGGAGCAGAGAGATCCAAGCTGCTGGCTTGAGATCTGCAGATGGTGCCCTCTTTGATCCTTTTTCTCTCTATCATTTGCAGGTATTGCTTGCTGTAGTTCAGTAGTGCATAAATAACCCTGTGTTAGTTGAATTAAGGGGAATGATCTATTCGAGGACTTCATTGTTGCATTTTATTTAAGAGAATGCTGATTTCTTAGGCTGCTCGTGGGATGAGATTCTGGAGATTCTTAATATCACCAATTAAATACCAAGAAAAATGCAGGATCTTTTATGGGATTTTGCAATCAAATACATAATCCGTAAAACACCAAGTTAAAGCTTGAAATCTCTCATGTGGAGATATGTGAATTAAACACCAAGTTAAAGCTTTG